>PVHT020000078.1:7517443-7533444 GCA_004024745.2 Catagonus wagneri | reverse complement strand
GGATCGAAACCACAACCTCGTGGTTCTTAGTCGGATTCGTTAACCACTGAGCCACGAAGGGAACTCCATAAGTGAGATATTTTAAAAATATGTTGTATTTCAAAAAGCCCAATTGTTTTATAACCTCTCTAGGTCCTAGAGACTAGAATAATCTATCTAGATTCTAGAGATTTTAATTTTTGTCAACATTTTCATATTTCTTTCTGGAAACATTTCTTCTGTCAGAGCTGTGTTTGCAATGCTGGATTTAAAAAAAAAGTACTAATTGCATGCTTCTTTAAATAAAATAATATTCTATTTAAGTACCCTTTTTACTACTTACTACTTATTATTAGAGTTTTTCCAGTTTCAGAATAAGTTTGACTTGCTTCTTGAACATGTATGAATGTATGTCACATACATCTGGTGCATAAGAAACTTGATCAGCTTACTTTTATTTCTGTAATTGTTGCATTATTTTAAAAATGCATTTTCTTGTAGGAGTAATAGCTATTCATTTGGGCATTCAGACAAACTTTCTTGAATTTTAAAATAGTCATTTTTATTTGGGCATCTGTCGTGAGGATACTTACATAGTGAGCGTGAGGATTTTTTTTTTTTTAATTTGGTTATGCCTGTGATGTGGAAATTCCTGAGCAAGGGATCAAACCCACACCACAGCAATGACAGCCACAGCAATGACAGCCACAGCAATGACAATGAAGATCCTTAACTGCTAGGTCACCAGGGAACTCCGAGCATTTGTTTTAAATTGGATAAAAGTTATGTTTTTATTTCTTGAAACATGAGGCAGTAGGCTTGTAATGGAGGAAATTTTTGGTGCCTTTTGGCGTATTTTTGTTGTTGCCTTCAGCAGTTTCTGCTTTTAGAAATTCACTTTTGAAAAAAAGTATAAAACCCGTGTTTAATATATGGCAAAACAGTCTTCTTCCTTCAGGCCACATTAGCTTTTATCCTTATGTTCATTGCTAACTCTTCCCTTTGATATTTTATCTTTTCTTGTTATTACTTTGAAGTTATGTAAGGTGCATTTTATACTTCAGTCATTTGAGTATTTAAAGTTGAAGTTTGCTTAAAAATTTTCAGTCATTTTTGTTGTAAAGTCCATCTGAAAATGAAGTACTGAGGTCATGTTTTTTTTTTTTTTCCTTCTGTCACATTGTGAATCTGTTTTAAACATTGGTTTTACCATATTTTAAATCTTACTTCAAAAGACATATGGCGGGAGTTACCTGGTAGCTTAGAGGTTAAGGGTTCGGTGCGCTCATTGCTGTGGCTCAGGTTCAGTCCCTGACCCAGGAACTTCCACATGCTGAGGATACAGACGAAAACAGTTTTTTTTTTTTTAATTCAGAAAATGTTTACAAAAGAACCCCTCAAAAACAAAAAAAGTATGGCAGTAAGAAAGATATACCACTAGGGGGCTCTCATCTTTTATACTTTTGAGTTCAGTTACTCTTTTAAAGTTAAATAGAAGGTAAATTTCAAATGTTTGTTAATAAATACTATCTCATTTATTTATCCTCCCAAATTTAAACTTTAAATATTCTATTACTTTTGGCTTTTGAGATGTTGAGATGTAATCAGTGACTGAAAACTCCAAAAAGTTTTGTTTAGCTATACCTTCAGTTTATCCTTTTCACAGCTATTTTTTATTATTGTTTACAGCAAACTGGACTGTTGATAATGTAATAATTTGCTCTGTTCTTGATATATTTTTGTTTAATATTTAGGAGCACACAGAAAAGAGGAGAATCGTTTGGAATCAGCAGAATAGGTAGCAAAATTAAAGGAGTATTCAAGAGCACAACAATGGAGGGAGCGATGTTGCCTAATTATGGTTTAGCTGAAGGTGAAGATGACTTTGTAAGTAAAAGTTCTTCAATTTCATATATGTATAACTTCAGACTTAAAATAGCATAAGCTATTTTCTCTTTTTTATCTTACTTCAGACTCCCTTTATATTTCCCTTTCTTTCATTAGTTATTACTAATGTTATAAGTTTCATGGTGCTAGTCTAACTTTTAAAATTCCTGAGCACAAAGTTACTGCTTACTAAGGCTAGAATGGTTTCTGTAAAGTTGATATACTTCTAATAGTCAAATAATTTATCATGTTTTGATTAACTTTTTACTTCATATCTCTTTCCAGACATATGGGCAGGCATATGGAATTGTGTTAATAGAAGCCCTGCCTAACCCCTTGATATTCAAACTGTGATCTATGGATCAACAGTGTCAGCGTTACCTAGAAGCTTGTTATCAATACAGAATCTCAGACTTCATCCTAGACCTTCTGAATCATAAATTACATTTTATCAGGATCCCTGGTTGATTTATAAGTGTATTACAACCCTGCATGCTATTTTATTTCCCTTTATCTTTTCACACGATGTTTTGCTTGAAATGCCTTTTTTTCCTTTATTAACCTAGAAAATTCATACTTACCATTCAGAATCTTGTCCCATAAGACCTTATCTGTATCCCCAAGCAGAACTGAACATTCTCTCTTTGTTGCTCCTGTTAGATCATATGTTAAAACATGTACCATTTTGTGTTTGAAATTATGATTTAATTTATATGTTTGAAAATATGTTTATGATCATCTTCCCTACCAATTAGTGAGTTACATAAAGACAGATGTTGTCTCATTTGTGTTTTGTATTTGCTTAACAAATCTTTTTTTTTTTCTTTTTCTTTTTATAGCCACATTTGTGGCATATGAAAGTTTCCATGCTAGGGGTTGAATTGGAGCTGTAGCAGCTGGCCTTCACCGCAGCTATAGCAATGCCAGATCCCAGCAGAGTCTGTGTCCTGCACCAAAGCTCATAGCAATGCCAGATCCTTAATCTACTGAGCAGGGCCAGGGACTGAACCTATGTCCTCATGGATACTATTTGGGTTCATTACCACTGAGCCATGACAGGAATTCCTGCTTAACAAATGTTTATTGAACAGAGATCTTGGATCTTCATTTTGTCTTTTAATATCTCTGAGCATTGGAGATAAAAAGGTGATTAGGACCTAGATTTTGGTGGAGGGAGTGAGATGAACTGAGAATTTGGGGTTAGTAGATGCAAACTGTTACATTTAAAATGGATAAGCAGTGGAACCTACTGTAGAGCAAAGGGAACTCTATCCAATCTTTTGGGATAGAGCATCGTGGAAGATGAGAAAAAGAACGTATATATAAACATATATGTACGACTGGGTCACTTTGCTTTCAGCAGCAATTGGCACAACATTGTAAATCACCTATACCTTAGAAGTAATTTTTTTAAAAAATCTAGATTTTGCTCTTAAGAAATTCACTAATCTGAGTAGATAACGGATGAATGTTAGTGACTGGATTGGTTAATGATCAAGAAGAAAGTTGGGAGAGAGGGGTGAATAAACCTATTTTTCCTCTTTTCCCCTTCCTTTCAACCTTTGTCCCTTGCATTGATGAATTGTTAAACAGATTCACTGTTTCTTCACAAAAATATAAATGGAATAAAATCTTACTTAATCCTTTTTTCTTTTTAGATAATCCAAATGCAGCATTTTTTTTCTCCTTATGCTCTTATTTTCCCTTAAAAGAATGGGTAGAAGAAAGATGGTAGACCAGAGAAGGGAGTCTTTAAAAAAAAAATGTTTGTTATGTTTTTAGATTTTAAGCATATTATAGTCTCAATTTCTTAATAATATAGAAATGTAGAAAAAAATTAAAATAACACTGTAATTCTACTACCCAATAACCACTTTGATGAACATTTTGGTGATTCTGTTTTTAACAATACCTTTCCTTTCCCACCTGCATAAACTAGGCTGTATTATACATATAATTTGCCATCCTGCTCTTTCAGCACTTAAGATTGTAACAAAAACATTTACCCATGTTATTGGGAACTTTTTGAAACATAATTTTTATGGGGGAAGATGTACTTTTTATTTTGTTCTCAATTACTTGAAATACAAGCTGTGCTTTTGCTTCAGGAATAGGAAACTATCTTTAAAAAGCTGAGAATGTTTGTTCTTTTTCATATTGCACCAAGGAGAAAGGAAATTTTTGATTGGAAACAAAGATAATACTAATAGAAAGTAGGAGAAGAGGGCAAACTAATCACTAATACTCTGAAGAGAAGAGACAGTGGTAGATAGGATGTAAACCCAGACCAAGATAGTGTCATTTAGGAATTTAGGATTTCCTGGGTAGATAGTGCTAGTTCTTTTTTTTTTTTTTTTTAACATCGTAATGGATTTTATTTCAATTATAGGTGTACATAAATCATCACAAGTCAATTTTACAGATTTTTGTATCCCAAGCCCACAGTGCATCCCTCCACCCCCCAGATTGTCTTATTTGAAAAACCAAGGTTTTCCAAAGTCTGTGAGTCATTGTCTATTCTGCAAAGAGGTTCATTGTGTCTTTTTAGTTTCCACATGTAAGTGGTAGCATTGGGTGTTGCTGTCTAATTGTCTGACTGGTTTCACTTTGCATGATAATTTCTAAGTTCATCCATGTTGCTATAAATGTTGGTAATTCGTTCCTTTTAATGGCTGAGTAACATTCCATTGTGTGTATGTACCCACATCTTCCCTATCCACTCCTCGATAGTGCTAGTTCTAAAGTGTGAGGCCTCAGGGAAATCTTCTTTGCCTTGTTTAGGAAGATTAGGGCAAAGGGAAATTGCCAATCTCACTGCCAGGGCTAAAGTGGTATGTGATCCAAAACTGGGACCTGGAAGACCTTTTTTGTTTTAAATGATCATCTTGATGTGATCATTTTGGTGTCAGTGCCTCCTTGCTATATGACCTTGGGTAAATTGCTTAATTTTATTTTGATTTAATTTCCTCACGTGAAATGAGGATAATAGTATCTAGCTTATGTAGCAGTATTGTGGGGATTGAACAAGTAATATACATTAAGCACTTAGAACAGTGTCTAGCACATAATGAGCACAGTGAGTACTATACAGTGTTGTAATACCATCAGATTATCGATTAAGTTGAACTGTGTGTGCTGACCTGGGAACCGAAGTCTGCTATATGATATTGTGTCTATCTGAAAATACATATCTGTCCAAGTTCAGAACTGATTTACAAATAAACTTCTGGTACATAATATGCCTATTGGCATATTGGTAGTTATCTCCACATAGGAAAACATAATGAGTTAAATTAGTATTTCTCCAAGGAAATAGGGGGACATCTCTCTGCCTTTTATCCTCTTCCTCCTTTATTCTCCATCTTCTTTGTAGAGGGAATAACTGTTTGAAAATTTTGGTTATTTCAAATACCATTGAAGGAATTCCTGCAAATTCTTAGGGAGGC
Organism: Catagonus wagneri; assembly: GCA_004024745.2. Classification (NCBI taxonomy): domain Eukaryota; kingdom Metazoa; phylum Chordata; class Mammalia; order Artiodactyla; family Tayassuidae; genus Catagonus; species Catagonus wagneri. Next base: position 7,528,132 of record PVHT020000078.1, on the reverse strand, counting down.
ATTGCCCTAGAAATGTTTCATTTGACTTTTTTGGTATAAATATCATTTGAATGGTAACAGTAATATAATATAAAATGTTGTCCTTTATCTTTTGTAGATATTTTTATGTTGTGGAGAATTTCCTTCTGTTTCTTAGCTTGATTTTTGTGGAACTTTTTTTTTATATAGGAATATTCCATTTTTTGGCTTTTCAGGCTTCTTGTTAAACAAATTCTCTGTCATTTTAGGAATCAATTTTACTGTCTCTTCTTAGAAGCCAAATCCATTAGCAAAATTACAGTTACAATAACCATGGAAAATGCTGCCCTGTACCGCAGGTTCTAAGCAATGGAGTGGGTGTTTCCCTTACACATGCTTCTCTTTTTCTTGCAAGTGTATAAAGAGATAGCCTTGTCCCAAAAAGTTAAAAGCAAACACCTGTCATCTGTTTTTATAATTTTATTTTTTTAGGCCTAGAAGACTTTTTTGTTTTCAACAGAGCATGAAGAAGTCCTCCAAAGGAGTTCCATTGTGACTCAGTAGTAATGAACCCAGATAGTATCCCTGAGGATGCGGGTTTGATTCTTGGTTTAAGGATCCTGTGTTGCTGTGACTGTGGCTTAGGCTGGCAGCTGCAGCTATGTTTCGACCCCTACCCTGGGAACTTGCATATACCGTAGGTGTGACCCTTAAAAACAAACAAAACCAAAACCAAACAGACAAAAAAGAAATTTTCCAAAGATCATTAATGGTCTTTTTCGGATTGCAGAAAGCCATTTTAAGACAGGAACAGAAAAAGGGATCATTGCTAAGGGACATTGTAGGGTAGGAAAAGAATTCACTTTGAAGAGAAGTGGCTACAAGGTATGAAAAGGGAGTAGAACCAAGAGTGAAGGTAGGGTGCTAGAATTCTGAGAAATACCTCTGTATTACTGGTTTGCCCTGACTAGACTATTCAGAATTCTCTTCAGTGCTACAGTCATTGACTCTTTTCCTTAAAAAAAGTGTGTTCAAGATTGTAATGTGTTATCTATAAAATTTTGCCCCTTTAACATGAATCAGAGATGCCTAGGTGACCAGGTGTTATGATATGCCAATTTAGAGGTTCTCTTCTGATTTAGTAAATTACAGAAAATTTCCCCCTGCTTTTGGCATATATAATTCTAGAATATGTTTATCATTGCGTTTTTTTTTTTTTTTTTTTTTTTTTTTTGCTTTTTAAGGCTGTACCCACACAATGTGAAAATTCCTAGGTTCCTAGGCTAGGGGTTGAATCAGAGCTGCAGCTGCCAGCCTATGCCACAGCCACATCAAGGCCAGATCTGAGCTGTGTCTGCAACTTATACTACAGCTCACAGCAATGATCCTTAACCTACTGAGTGAGGCCAGGGATCGAACATGGTTACTAGTCGGATTCTTAACCCGCTGAGCCACAGCGGGAACTCCTGTTTACCATTGCTTTTTAAAAATAATTGTTTTTCAAGTAATATTTTAAAGATTGTTTATTTTGAATATTTATATTATTTAAAAAAATAAAATATATTGTTTTTTATAATGTTTTATAAAAACATATTGTCAGAATGCATTCCATAAGAGTTGTACTGATATTATCTTGTAATAGACATTATATTACATATTTAGTTTATCTGTGCAATTTCTTTCTTTTTTTTTTTTGTCTTTTTGCCTTTATGTAGAGCCGCACCCGTGGCATATGGAGGTTCCCAGGCTAGGGGTCTAACAGGAGCTGTAGCTGCTGGCCTTGGCCACAGCCACAGCAACGCGGGATCCGAGCCGCGTCTGCAGCCTACACTACAGCTCATGGCAACGCCGGATCCTTAACCCACTGAGTAAGGCCAGGGATCGAACCCACAACCTCATGGTTCCTAGTCGGATTTGTTAACCACTGAGCCACGAAGGGAACTCCTATCTGTGCACTTTCTATCAGTGGCTGTTATCATAAAATTTTACATTCCTAAATTAAAGATACCAGTAAAATAATCTGCGTGTTATTACCAGTGTTAAATATTTTTCTATATTTGTGTATTTTTAATATATTTTCTAGGAATTCCTGAAGTGTCTATTTTCTATTAAATTTTCATGTATCGGTAATGTAACACAACCTGGAGCTGATGCTAGTAACTTGTTAGTTTTAGTTTTTTTGTATTTCATTTTCAGTATAAAATTTGACATCACTTACTTTAAAAAGTATTAACACAATTATAGACTTTATATGGTCATATTACTTTATATTGTATAATGATAAGGCATAAAGTTCCTGGAACTATTAAATGTTTTCTGATGCTTTTTTTCCAGATTGAAGAAGGTATTGTTGTAATGGAAGATGATTCTCCAATGGAAGCTGTGAACACACCTAATACTCCCCGAAACCTTGCTGCATGGAAAATTAGCATTCCATATGTAGACTTTTTTGAAGATACATCCTCTGAAAGGAAGGAGAAAAAGGAGAGAATACCTGTGTTTTGTATTGATGTTGAAAGAAATGATAGAAGAGCAGGTAGGAAACTATTAATACCTTTCTTAAAAGATGCCCATTAGCAAACTTTCCAATCAAAGAAAAATATGCCCATGAATTAGTCTGTATTTATCAGAAATGATAAACATTTTGCCATTTCTAACTATTGAATATGATTGCAAATACAGAAGATAAGTGTAAAGAACCTAAAGTTGAATGCTAAAGATATTTTATGTTATTTCTATTACTAGTTAATTAATTTAGTTATTGAGTAGGTGCCTGACAGTCTGGCAAGGCATTTTACATAATTTTCCTTTTTTTGTGTGTGTGTGTGTCTTTTTAGAGCTGTCCCTGCGGCATATGTAGGTTCCCAAGCTAGGGGTCTAATCAGAGCTACAGCTGCTGGGTCTATGCCAGAGCCACATCAATACCAGATCCGAGCCGCGTCTGCAACCTACACCACAGCTCACGGCAACACCGGATCGTTAACCCACCGAGTGATGCCAGGGATCGAACCTGCAACCTTATGGTTCCTAGTTGGATTCGTTTCCACTGCGCCATAAGAGGAACTCCTATATAATGTTCTTTTAATTGTTTTGCTACTGTCATCATTTGCCATAATACTTAATTGATTATTATTAATGCATTGGGCACTATATCAAGTGTAAAACCAGTTTAAGACAGCATTTCTCCTCCTCCGTTGTTGTGGGCTAAGTGTAATTGATAAAAGCATAATCAAACACAACTTCACACGTTTTCTTTGTGTTTTGCTATCTTTTTTTGTTTTTGCTTATTTCAGCTGTAGGTTGTTATAGAGACAGGGTTACAGTATCCGTAGAGGGATAGTCGCCATCCTGGGCTTTGTCCAAGAGAGGGGGTAGTCTGTTTAAGTGAAGTACATCAAAGTTGTACACATTTGGGAAATGATGAGGAAAGAAGGACAAAAGTGGCAGTGTTAAGGAAATGGTTTCGAGAGAAAAGTGACTAAGTGATTGTATGAAGGTCAGTTCTGCTAATTCCCCTTATTTATTTTTCAAGAAGTGTTAAGTATTTGAATTTTCTCAGAAGCTTGTCCTATTTCATGCATAGGAATGTAAAACATAGGAAAGGGGAGAAAAGAACCCTTAGAACAGCTAGCTGTGATTTTCCCTGTTGTAGCCAAGTACCAGGCAGGATCTTGTTCTGTCCAGTTCTGAGGCAGTGCTACTTGATTTTCCTGTAACTTCTGTTCAGTCTTGCTAGTTGCTCTTCTGTCTCAGCATTCCAGTAAGTGTACAGATAAACCTTTGTCAGTATTAAAGTTTGACCTCAGTTTCTGACATAGTTTTGGTTGTATCTTTTGTCAGCTATTTCAGTGGATTGGCATTTTGAGCATTAGGGAGAACTGGAAAGCAGTACCCTCATTAGCTGCTGGGTTCAACTCCTTGCTGTGCCTAGTACTTAAGTTCTCACTCTTCCCACAGTGTTCTTGGCTCTCGGAAAATTATTAAAAACATTTGACTATTCATATATAAGTTCCTATCAATATAAATATATATATTTTTTTACCTAAGTATAATTGGCATGCAGTATTATATTAGTTCTAGGTATACAATATAGTGATTCTGCGCTTGTATAGATTATAAAGTGACCACCACAATAAGTCGGGTTATCATCCTTCACCATACAGAGTTAATACAGTATTTCTGACTGTGCTTCCCATGCTGTATTTTACATCCCCGTGACTTAATTATTTTATATAGAAGTTTGTATTTTTTAGTTCCTTCCACCCATTTTGTCCCCTGACTCTGGCAACCACCAATCTGATCTCCATGAGTCTGTTTTTTTTTTTTTTTAAGATTCCACGTGTAGGAGTTCCCTTCGTGGCTCAGTGGTTAACGAATCGACTAGGAACCATGAGGTTGCGGGTTCGATCCCTGGCCTTGCTCAGTGGGTTAAGGATCCGACGTTGCCATGAGCTGTAGCGTAGGTTGCAGATGCGGCTCGGATCCCGCGTTGCTGTAGTTGTGGTGAAGGCCGGCAGCTACAGCTCCTGTTAGACCCCTAGCCTGGGATCCTCCATATGCCGCGGGTACGGCTCCACATAAAGGCAAAAAGACAAAAAAAAAAAAATTCCACGTGTAAGTGAAATTATGCAGTATTTGTCTTTCTTTGACTTTTTTCACTCAGCTGAGTACCCTCAAGGTCCATCTATGTTGTTGCAAATGGCAAGATTTCATTCTTTTATATGGCTCAGTATACATAATATCACATCTTCTTTATCCGTTCTTTTATTGATGGACTCTTAGGTTGTTTCCTTATCCTGGCTATTGTAAATAATGCTGCAGTGAACATAGGGGTTCATTTATCTTTTTGAATTAGGGTTTTTGGTTTTTTTTTGGATAGATACCCAGTAGTAGAATTGTTGGATGATGCAGTAGATCCATTTTTAATTTTTTTGACTAACCTCCATACTTTTCCCATAGTGGCTGCACCAATTTACATTCTCAGCAATACACAAGGGTTCCGCTTTCACCACATCCTCATCAGTACTTGTTGTTTCTTGTCTTTTTCACAATGACCATTCTTTTTTTGGTGGGGGAGTGTGTGGGGAGGTTGCATTTGAGGTGTGCATAAGTTCTTGACCAGGGATCAAACCCGTGCCTCAGCAGTGACACACTGAATTCTTAACCGGGGAACTCCCACAATGACCATTCTGATAGGTGTGAGTTGATATCTCATTGTGGGTTTGCTTGTGTGTGTGTGTGTGTGTGTGTGTGTGTGTGTGTGTGTGTGTACTTTTTACGGCCGTTCCTGCTGCATATGGAAGTTGCAAGGCTAGGGATCAAATCTGAGCTGCAGCTGCCGGCCTACACCACAGCCACAGCAACACCAGAGCCAAGCCACAGCTGCGACCTATACCACAGCTTGCAGCAATTCCAGATCCTTAACCAACTGAGTGAGGCTAGGGATTGAACCTGCATCCTCGTGGATTCTTAACCCACTGAGCTGTAACAGGAACTCCCTCTCATTGTGATTTTGATTTGCATTTCCCTTAATGATCAGTGATGTTGAGCATCACATCATGAGTTTGTTGGCCATCTTTGTGTATTCTTTGGAAAAATGTCTATTCAGAGTATCTGCCTTTTTTTTTTTTTTTTTTTTAATTTTTAGGGCCATGTCTGTGGTACATGGAAGTTCCCGGGCTAGGGGTTGAATCAGAGCTGCAGCTGCCAGCTTGTGTCACAGCCCCAGGAACACCAGATCTGAACTGTATCTGTGACCTACCCTGTTGCTTGGAGCAACACCAGATCCTTAACCCACTGAGAGAGGCCAGGGATTGAACCCGTATCCTCATGGACACTATACCGGGTTCTTAACCCGCTGAGTCACAGTGGAAATTTCTCTGCTTATTTTTTAATAGTTTTTTTTGTTATTGAATTTAATGTGCCCTTTATGTATATAGATGTTAACCCTGTATCAGATATATGATTTGCAAATGCCTTCTCTCACCTCAGTATAATATTGCCTTTTTGTTTTGTTAATGATTTCCTTCATTGTGTAAAAACTTTTTAGTTTGAGGTAGTTCCATTTGTTTATTTTTGCTTTTGTTTCCTTTGGAGGAAAGATGTAAAAAAAATTGCTAAAACCAATACCAGGGAGCTTACGGCCTATGTTTTCTTCTAGGAGTTTTATGGCTTCATGTCTTCCATTCAAGTCTTTATTTTCAGTTAATTTTTTTATGTGGTGTAAGATTTTCACTCTCTTGCATGTAGCTGTTCAGTTTTTCTCAACACCTTTATTTTTGTTAGTTCACCCAGTTTATGGTGTTTTTTTTTTGTTTCTGTTTTTTTTTTATAGCAGCTCAGACTAAGACAGTTACAGAAAGTTTGCAAAAAATAGTACAGAAAGTTGTTGTACACCCTTTACCCAGCTTCCCCTTGTATCGATATTTTATAAAACCATAGTGCAATGATTGAAACTAGTAAATTAGCATTGATGGAATATCCATTTGAATTTTAGCAGTTTTCCTCTTTCTGGTTCAGGATCCTATCCGGGGTCCCCCACTGAATTTAGTCGTGTCACCTTAGTCTCTTAAGTTCTGTGGCAGTTTCTCAGTTTTCCTTGTCTTTAATGACCTTGACACTTTTAAAGAATCCTGGGGAGGAGTTTCCTTGGTGGTGCAGCAGGTTAAGAATCCAGTGTTGTTACTGTGGTGGCTTGGGTCATTGCTGTGGTGTGGGTTTGATCCCTGGCCTGGGAACTTCCATATGCCACAGGTATGTCCAAAAAAAAAAAAAAAAGTCTTGGGGAATTCTGTGGTGGCTCTGAAGTCAAGGGCTCTTGATTCTCCCCAGCTCTGTACTTTCTCAAGATTGTTTTGGCTGTTTGGGGGTCTCTTGATTTCTCCCTTTAGGTCTGTTAATATTTACTTTGTATATTCTGTTGAGGTATATATATTTACAAATGTTATATCTTCTTGCTAGATTGACTTCTCTTTTTTTTTTTGGCTGCACCTGTGGCACATGAAAGTTCATGGGCTAGGGACTGAACCCATGCCACAGCAGTTACCTGAGCCACAGCAGTAACAACACTGGATCTTTAACCCACTAGGCCACCAGAGAACTTCCTGGATTGACTTCTTTATCAGTATGAAATGTCCCTCTCTTTTATTACAGTCTGTTTTAAAGTCCATTTTTTTTCTGTTATGAAAAAATATACCAGCTTTCCTTCATTTCCTTTTGTGTGGGATGTAGTTTTCTATCCTTTCACTTAGTCTGTGTGTGTCCCTATTTGTGAGGTCCTTTTTCTTATAGGCAGTATATAGATGTACGTTATTTTTTTAATTTATTCAACCTCTGTCTTTAATTGCAGAATTTAATCTATTTACATTTAAAGTAGTTATTGATAGGTGTGTACTTATTGCCATTTTGTTGTTTTTTGGTTGTTGTAGTTCCTCTCCATTCCTTTCTTCTCTTTCTCTTTTCCCTTGTGATTTGATGACTTTCCTTGGTATTTTGTTGAGATTTCTTTCTCATTTTCTTTTGTGTAGTTACTATTAGTTTTACCTTTGTGGTTACTCTGAGATTTACATATCTCTTCCTATGCATATAACAGTCTTATTTTACTGTGATAAACCATAATGGAAAAGAATATTTAGAAAAGGATATGTATATATGTATCACTGAATCACTTTGCTGTACGACAGAAATTAACACAACATTGTAAATCAACTATACTTCAATAAAAAGCAAAGTAAAACCCTAAGACAACCTATTTTAAGTTGATACCAACTGAAATTTGAACACATTAAAAAATTCTACATTTTTACCCCTTGTCCTCAGATTTTATGTTTTTGGTTTACATTTTGCCTCTTTTTGTTTTAAGGAAATTACAAATTATTATAGCTTTAGTTAATTTTACTACTTTTATCTTTTAACCTTCATATAATGCATTTATATAAGTGATTAATCCACCACCTTTAGTAAAAATTTACCTTTTCCAGTGAAACTTTTACTTTGATATATTTTCTTGTTATTAATTAGGCCTTTTTTTTTGTTTTCCATCTTAAAGAATTCTCTTTAACATTTTTGCAGGTTCTGTTTAGTGGTAATGAATTATTTAGTTTTTGCTTGTCTGGAAAACCCTTTAGCTCCTTCAAATATAAATGATAACTTTGCTGGATAGAGTTGTAACTAAACTAAAATCAGGTTGGTTTTTCTGAATACAGGTGTTACTTTTGGGTTGTTGTGCATTTAGTTTACTTGATCCATTGCATTTCCAGATTTATGCTAGAATGGCATGAGATGCTAATGATAGCTGTTAACATTTTGGGGGTGCTGTAACTGTGTTGTGCACCATACAAAAAATGCTGTAGCTGGATTATTTAATGTAGTAGGTATAATTATTTTTATTATAAGCAAACGAAGCACAGTGAGATTGTGTTTGTTCAAGTTCACATAGGTACTAAATGGGGGAACTGGGATTGAAATAGGCAATGTGACCCTACTCATTCTTTAGACTATTACTTTGTGCTGTCTGATTTTCTAGTCATTAGCCACATGTGGCAATCAATTAATGTTAAATTAATACTTAAATTTTAGTTCCTTAAATGAGCTACTTTTCAAGAGATCAATAGAAATATTGGCTAATAGCTGTTGTTTTAGTACAGATACTATAGAACATTTTCACAGTTGTAGAAAGTTCCTTTGGATAGTGCTGTCCTTTACTGTACTGGATCAGGGCAATTGGTAAGTATTTGAGAACTCTTAAATTGATTACAAATTTTTATTAAATACATCAATTTTGTGATGTTTAAAAATTAAGTGTAATTGTATAATGTTTGAATTTTCAGTAAACTGATTCTGTTGTGGGAAAATGTATGTATTATTGCAATAACTTCATAAAGAGGTGAAATTTATCAATCTCTTGTAAGTAACTGTAAATATGGGATAGAATATAGTAATAATGTGATTCCAAGAAACAATAAATTACTAAGACTGGAACAATTTTCAGCTTTGTATACCTAATATTTTAAATAGTGTATCCTTTTAGCAGTTTGTGAAATTATTTATTTCTCAGTGTGTATTCATTCATTTTGCAGTTGGGCATGAGCCTGAACATTGGTCTGTATATAGAAGATACCTTGAATTCTATGTACTTGAATCAAAACTAACAGAATTTCATGGTATGTTGTCCTTTTCGTATAAAACATTACATTTCAGCGTTAGCCTTCTTGAAAGTTGTTGAATCAGATTAACTTCTTAATTTTAAGTAATTGTACTAAGGAAATGTAACAGTGAAACTTGTGTACACTATTGATAATAGGAATGTACTGTTTTTATCTTACTTCTGCTTATTTGTATCTTAAAAGTTTTTAGAATGCAAATGTATTGCTTCCTTACATAATAATGATACTGAAATGTAAAGGACAGCAATTCTTTAAGTATTGGAACCTTAGAAAAAGTGCTCTTTCTAGTTTGTTTGTTTGTTTGTTTGTTTTTGTTGCACCTGTGGCATATGGAGATTCCTGGGCCAGGGATTGAATCTGAGCCACAGCTGTGACCTGTGCTATAGCTGCAGCAATGCCAGATCCTTATTAATCTATGGCCTCAGGCCAGGGATCAAACCCATGTCTCAGCAGTGAGCTGGGCCACTGGATCCTTAACCTACTGCACTACAGCAGGAACTCCTCTCCAGTTTAATTAATTAATTAATTAATTAATTAATTTATTTGTCTTTTTGCCTTTATGTAGAGCCGCACCCGCGGCATATGGAGGTTCCCAGGCTAGGGGTCTAACAGGAGCTGTAGCCGCCGGCCTTCGCTGCAGCCACAGCAACGCGGGATCCGAGCCGCGTCTGCAACCTTCACCACAGCTCACGGCAACGCCGGATCCTTAACCCACTGAGCAAGGCCAGGGATCGAACCCGCAACCTCATGGTTCTTAGTCGGATTCATTAACCACTGAGCCACGAAGGGAACTCCCAGTTTAATTTTTATTTATCTTGATATGTCAGAGAATTTAAACCAGGCATTTCAGAGTTGGTCTGTTTTTTTGCCATCAACTTCTGTAGTAAACATGTTTGTCATACAACATGGCGAATGTTTTGATTTAGCTCTTAGATGTAGATATGAAAAAAACCCTTATAGTTGAATGTTCCTTTTAAGGGTAGATCAATCAGAAAAGGAAAATACTCTTTCTTTTTAGTTTTTCCTCTCACTTCTCAGTCTCTCTTATCCGTCCACTTATTTTAATTTATATTAGAGTTGTAGTCATGAAGTATTTCCAGTCATTTTGTGTGTAGAGTGGTGAGTTTGAATTGTGTATTTTAGAAAAGCTCTGTGGAGTGTCCCCTGATCTAAATTCAGGTTGGTCCTGAATTAGAACAGCAGGGAAGCTTCCTTACCTTACTGTCAGAGCAAGACTCACAGTAAGATTATAGGGAGATAAAAGATACAGGGTTTCACTCCATACTTTATTCCCTAGATTTTGAGTTTGTACTTGTCCTTAAATAGTTTTCTCTTTGTCTTTGATAATCTGGTACAATGCTATTCTTTTTTTTTTTTCTTAATGGATTTTATTTCAATTATAGGTGTACATAAATCATCACAAGTCAATTTTACAGATTTTGTATCCCAAACCCCCAGTGCATCCCCCCACCCCCCCAGATTGTCTTATTTGAAAAACCAAGGTTTTCCAAAGTCTGTGAGTCATTGTCTGTTCTGTAAGAAGGTTCATTGTGTCTTTTTAGTTTCC
>PVHT020000078.1:7505947-7517343 GCA_004024745.2 Catagonus wagneri | reverse complement strand
GTACAATGCTATTCTTATCTTAATCCTTCCCTGAGACTTTTCCTTTTGGTTTAGAGCTAGAGAATATCATTTGTCTCCATAAGTTAAAATCCTGGATCAACCAAAGTTGGTTGGATTCCTAATGATATTTGTCCTTTTGGTACTAAAATTTCCAAAGTCGGCCCTATCTGAGAAAACATGTCTATAGTTTTTAAATTTAATTTTTAAGCTTACATAATATTGGCAAAATGCTGCCTTTTTTTTTTTCCTGTGAGAGAATAGGTATTTCTTTAGTAATATTTTGTGTAATAGAATCATACCAATTTCAGTATAATCTCATGATAACTATTTTTTTTTTAACCTGTATAGAAAGCTAAATAAATCTGTGTCAGTGAAGGGTGGTGATATTTTGGATATCAATAGATTCAAGTTCTTTGGTTTGGTCATCTGACTTGAAGCTCTCTGATTTTGTCAAGATTATTTAAAGGATAATGCCACATCTCTACAAGGCAGCATTGTGAATCTGAATTTGCTATAGTAAATTATAAATTAGGTTTTTTAAACAGTAGCAGAACATAGTAATTGCTTTCTTTTTTCAGCTGCACTTGTGGCATATGGAAGTTCCTGGGCCAGGGATCGAAATGGAGCTGCAGCTCCAGCCCTTTGCCACAGCCACAGCAACACCAGATCCAAGCTATATCTGTGACCTACACTGCAGCTTGCAGCAATGCTGGATCCTTAGCCTGCTGAGCGGAACCAGGGTTCAAACCCGCATCCTCACAGAAACTTCCTTGGATTCTTAACCCATTGAGCCACAATGGGAACTCTCAGTAATTACTTTTATGTATTAATTTCAGGCACATTTCCTGATGCCCAGCTTCCTTCCAAGAGGATCATTGGCCCCAAAAATTATGAATTCTTAAAGTCTAAGAGAGAAGAGTTTCAGGAGTACTTACAGGTATAGTACTAACTTAATTTTAAAATCCTCTGGAGTTCCCGTCGTGGTGCAGCGGTTAACGAATCCGATTAGACCCCTAGCCTGGGAACCTCCACATGCCATGGGTGCGGCCCTAAAATGACAAAAGGCCAAAAAAAGAAAAATATATATATATATAAAAATCCTCTAATTTGTCTCTTTTTCTTTTGTACATATTTGTATTTTGCCTTACAAATATTTGTCGATGTTGATTTCTAGAATTTTTTCATTAAACTTTTTTTCCCAGTGTGGAAGTGAATTGTTATTATTATTTGTCTTTTTAGGGCCACACTTGCAGCATATGGAAGCTCCCAGGCTAGAGGTTGAATCAGAGCTGCAGCTGCAGCTGCTGGTCTACACCATAGCCATGGAAGTGCAGGATCTGAGCCATGTCTGCGACCTACACTGCAGCTTATGGCAATGCAGATCCTTAACCCACTGAGCAAGGCCAAGGATTGCATCCATGTCCTCATGGATACTAGTTGAGTTTGTTACGACTGAGCTACAACAGGAACTACAGAATGAATTGTTATCAAGAATGTACTTTTTAAAAAAAATTGATAACCAATGAAATACCAGATAGTTTCTTAGAGGAAAAGTCTCTTATTAGTTTAAAACTTTTGGTGTTGGAAGTTAGAAAAAAAGAGAGAGTGAAAGAAAAACATCAGTTGTAAAAGGTTAGTTAAATGTGTTTTAAGAATACTGGGTAGTTTTTGTTGTTTTTGTCTTCTTTTTGGTTAATTTTGTGTTTGGCACTTTCTGAACTCTGGAATTTCCCCTTGGAAGTGAATTCTGATTTTCTGTGTGAACATTGTGTTATGAAAACAATGTAATTGATATATTTTCCATTGTTGGTATAGTCTGCTTAAAAGTTGTTTACTTGAGACGTCTCTAAAATTAATAACTATTTTTCTTTAATCAAGTAAGACCAAAGAGTGAATAATTTTGTTTTATTAAAAATACTCCTTTATTTGGACATGAGATTTTGTAGTTTTTTTTTTTTTGCCTTTTTGTCATTTTATGGCCGCACCTGCGGCATTTTTTTTTTTGCCTTTTTGTATTTTGTAGTTTTAATTGTTAATTCAGTTAAATTTGGATGCCTTTAGCCAACAATAAGTACTTTTTTTTTTTTTCATATATAGAGCCGCACCCGCGGCATATGGAGGTCCCCAGGCTAGGGGTCTAACAGGAGCTGTAGCCGCCAGCCTTCGCCACAGCCACAGCAACGCGGGATCCGAGCCGCCTCTGCAGCCTACACCACAGCTCACGGCAACGCCAGATCCTTAACCCACTGAGCAAGACCAGGGATTGAACCTGCAACCTCATGGTTCTTAGTCGGATTCATTAACCACTGAGCCACGAAGGGAACTCCCAGTACTTTTTAATATTAAAAATATTTGTTGAAATAAAGGGGTGTTTATATTTTATTTTCTATATTTCAGCCAATGAAAACCTCAACCCAGAAAGTATTTTTTGTATAATTTTTTGGTGGCGTGAAAATTGAAATGTGAAATAACTGTTAACTGCTGCAAGGATATTTGAACACAGTATATGCTAGTGTTGATCTGTGTCTTTGTTATCATTAATCCATTATTTGAACCAACTAATTCTTAGAAGTTAGAGAATCTCATTCTAGAAGAAATATTTTCTGGTAATATGGAGGTAAATGTTGCAGTTCTGGTATTTTATTTATATAGATTTCTGCTCATCGAGTTTTGTAACTATTTCATTGTTACAAAACTGAATGTTAGCTAAGACTGGGTTAAATTTGGCATTAAAACATCAGTTTATCTTGTAAGAAAATGGTGTTGCAAGAACAGACAATAGAGTTTCCAAGTTATTTCACATTTCCATGTTTAGTTCTCTGCAAAACCCTCTGTAGAAACTTCCTTCATCAAGAAAGTTGTATGATATTATAATACTTCTTTTACAGTTGAGAAACAGAAATAATATTAACTAATGTTTAATCTTCCTTCTTGTGTATCAGATTCTGTGCTAAATGCCTTATCTAACAACATTATAGTTAGGTAGTATTATCTTTATTCTACACATCAGGAAACTGTCTCTTGGGCAATATAGGAACTTTTCTAGGGACACTTAGCTAGCAAATGGAAGAGCAGAATTCAAACCCATTCAATATTATAGAGGTCTTACCTGTTACGTGATGCTGTGTTTTGTTATTATTATGAAAATAAAGTAGCTTTTGAGGATTTAAAATTTTCTTGGTTAAAAGAGTCATTTTAATGTAGTTTTCATCACCTTTTAGATTTTTAAAACTCCCCCCGCCTTTTTTTTTCTGTTTTTGTTTTTCCAGAAACTTCTGCAGCATCCAGAATTGAGTAATAGTCAACTTCTGGCAGATTTTCTCTCCCCAAATGGTGGGGAAACACAATTTCTTGATAAGATACTACCAGATGTAAACCTTGGTAAGTCAGTTTAAGGAATTATAGAGAAGATAAATCAAAAAGAAAGGAAGCAGCATTTTCAGATTAATTTAGAAAAGTAGTTTATATAGTGAAGCCATGTATCAAACCCTAGACTTATATACTGTTGTGGAAACTGCTTATAACTTTAAATGGAGTGTAATCTATAAAAGTATTGAATTGTACACCTGAAAGTAATATAATATTGTAAATTACCTGTACTTGAATTTAAGAAAAATTGGAAAACCACTTGGAAAAACAGTGTGATAGAAAATTGAATGACTGGAGTTTCCATTGTGGCTCAGTGGAAACAAACCTGACTAATATCCATGAGGACATGGGTTTGATCCCTGGCTTCACGCAATGGGTTAAGGATCTGACATTGTGGTGAGCTGTGGTGTAGGTCGTAGATGCGGCTCAGATCCTGTGTTGCTGTGGCTGTGTATAGGCTGGCAGCTTATAACTCTGATTTGACCCCTAGCCTGGGAACTTCCATATGCTGAGGGTGCGGCCCTAAAAGACAAAATAAATAAAATAAAATAAAATAAAATTGAATGACCCAGCAGTTCCTTTGTGTGAGATATATGCTTGAGAGAATCTTGTATTCATATTTAAGAATGTTCTTAGCAGCGTTGTCAAAAGTGGAAATAAGGCACATGTTCATCAGCAATAGAATAGACAGGTAAATTGCAGTAGGTTCACAAAATGAATACTTAAGGCAATGAATACCTATAGCATGTAACTGCTTGGAACAGTGGGTGCCAATATCCTAAACATATGATGTTAAATGAAAGAAGCAAGACATAAAAGAATATATGCAGCATGATTCCTTTTATATAAGGTTCAGTACAGACTAAGCAATATGTTAAACTGAAAAAGTCTGAATAAAATTGTTAAAGATTGTATGGAAGAAAAGCTGTATTTCTAAAAATATTTCATATAATCTGATCTTAAGTGTATATAGAACTAAGTGAATGAATTAAATATTACAAGTGGGCATTTGACTTTCATTTGTATCTCTCCAAATTAATATTTGGTGTTTGTGGGTCTTCTTATCGAGGGAAAATGAGAGAACATTTTATTTGTGGTTATATAAAACATTTAGGAGAGAGAATTGCATAGACCTCGTTACTGACTAGGTTTGACTAAAGAAGAAATGGTCAAAGATGATCCTTGTTTCTGTTTAAACAACTAGATGAATGCTGTTACTTGCAGAGATAGAGAATAAATTTAAAGTAGTTATGGACTTGTTGAGTTTGTAAAATCCAGTTAAAGGTGTTTTATAAGGCAGCAGAAATCACAAGACAGGCATGGAGTAGAGATTTGAATAGTATTTGAAATCAGAATGAGCAAGTAATTTTGCTCAGGAAGAACATGTAGAAGAGAGAGGCACAGGATGAGAGGGCTGGAGGTTTGCATGTTATAGAACAATCTGTTTTTATTTTTCATTATGTCTTTTGCTATTGCCATTAGCATCTCCTTTTTTCCCTAAACTGGACTGAGAGAAATTTGTTACATTAATCAATCTGACTAGTATTTACAGTCATTTCTTTTTTTTTTGTCTTTTTTTTTTTACCTTATCTAGGGCCGCACCTGCAGCATATGGAGGTTCCCAGGCTAGGGGTCTAACAGGAACTGTAGCTGCTGGCCTACACCAGAGCCACAACAATGCCGGAGCCAAGCCGCGTCTGCGACCTACACCACAGCTTACGGCAACGCCGGATCCTTAACCCACTGAGCAAGGCCAGGGATCGAACCCGCAACCTCATGGTTCCTATTTGGATTCGTTAACCACTGAGCCACAACGGAAATGCTTGGGAAACTCTCATGGTGTTTTATATTTTGTATTTTATTTCTTGGAAATAAGATCAAGAGAAAATTCTGGCAAACAGGATTAGAATATATGTTCTTAAACTAAAATTCAGAATATAAACTTCAGATAGCCAATTTATTTTTCTTTCTTCTTTTTTTTCTTTTTCTTTTTAGGGCCGTACCCACAGCATATGGAAGTTTCCAGGCTAGGGATAAAATCAGAGTTGCAGGGGCAGGCCTACATCACAGCCACAGCAATACCAGATCCAAGCTGCATCTGTAACCTGTGCTGCAGCTCACGGCAACACTGGATCCTTAAGCCACTGAGCAAGGCTAGGGAATGAATTTGCATCCTCATCGGGTTAAGAATTAGTCGGGTTCTTAACCCGCTGAGCCACAACAGGAACTCCTAGATTGCCATTTTAAATGTTGCAACAATTTAGAATGACTGACTTTTGCATACTTTTTAGGTATCTTTATATATTCACCATTGCTTAAAATCTTTTGAAAAATGAAATTTAAATGTATTTATTTTTTTTTATCTGTTGTTTTTTTCTTTTTTGGCCATCCTGAGGTATATGGTTCCCTGGGTGAGGGGTCAGATCCAAGCTGCAGTTGTGACCTATGCCACAGCTGCCAGATCCTTTAACACACTGTGCCTGGTTGGAGATTGAACCTGCATCCCAGCGCTCCAGAGATGCTGCCAGTCCTGTTTGCCACAGTGGGAACTCCTGCTTAAGATCTTTTGAAAATATTTCTTATTGAAAATTTCAAATATACATGAAAGTAGTGAAATTTTTATAATGAACTCCTTAACCTTTCAACAGTTACCGACATTAGACTTGTTCCAAACCTTCGCATACCTCCCACCCTACTGGATTATTATTATTATTTTGGGCTGTGCCCAAGGCATGTGGAAGTTCCCAGACCACAGATAGAACCTGTACCACAGCAGTGACCCAAGCCACAGCAGTGACAATGCTGGATCCTTTAATCACTAGGCCACTGTGGAACTCCCCACTGGATTATTTTAAAGTATCTCAAATGTTTTATCTATATACCGTTAGGAATACCATGTTTATTGTGAATTTCTATTATGTGAGATGGTCAGTTATAAACATTTCTTATCATTTTACTTTTTCCTTAGCTCTTTAATATTTAAAATCACCTAGTGTAGTATTTGTATGAGCAATTATGAGATACAGTATGCCTTCATAAAATTAATATTTTACATTTAATTGCAGGGAAAATTATAAAGTCTGTTCCTGGAAAACTAATGAAAGAGGTATATAACTGATTTATGTGCATTCTATAAAATGATAGTTATAAGCATATTTATCAAAAAATTTTAATGACTGAAAATCACAATTTTGATTTTTGATTTCTATATCATGATTTTCACAGAAAGGTCAGCATTTGGAACCTTTCATCATGAATTTCATTAATTCTTGTGAATCTCCGAAGCCTAAACCAAGTAAACCAGAACTGACCATTCTCAGCCCTACTTCAGAAAACAATAAGAAGGTATTGTGCATTGGCTTGAAGAGCCTTTTAAGTTTGAAGCTGTCTTACTTGAGATGACTTTTCCATTATAGGGAGAATCCTATGTTAATGAAATGGATGGGACTTTATATTTTATATTCTTTATGTGGAAATCAACTGTACAGTGTAAGGAGGGTATTGTATGTAGTTGTTTGGTTCTTTGCTTTAATGGAGTAGCAGTTTCTTTAGAAACTATATCTGCAAACTTGCTGCATTTCTACATTTTAGGGAGTTTTTTAAAGAGGTTTTCTTAGGTTGTAAAGCACCAATCTTCAGTAATCAAGGAATTGTTACAATGTATTTGTGTTTATTTGATGATAGTATATAATTTTAATGGCTTATATTCATCCATTCATTAAACAAGTATTTTATTTTGTGCCTACTAATGAGTGCTGGACGCTGGGAATGTAAAGGTAAATTCCCTGTCTGCAGGAAGAGCAGTGTAGTTTCAGATCTCGTGTGGAGCTATGTGAGCTCCAAGAACAGTCCTCCCCACCCCCCTCAAAACACTTCTTTTTAAAAATTGCTGTAAATGGTATCTTTAATTTTTTTCACTTTTTAAGTTTATTGTTGGTAAACAGAAATGCAGTTGATTGTGTATTGATTTTTAAATAATCTCGCTAGACTTGTATTAATTTTAGTAATATATTTGTTAATTCTTTTAGATTTACATGCTTATCTGCAAATGATGGCAATAATGTTTGATTCATGGCTAGGACCTGCTATACAAAGGGAATGATTGCAGTGTTTCACCATTAAATAGAAGAGTGTAGCTTTTTTGAAGATATCCTTTATGTGGTTAAGGAAATTTACATCCATGTTTGTGGGTACACCTACTTAAAATTTTTCTTTCTCATTGTATCCTTATAAGGTTTTGGTATTAAGGTGTTAAGGTTATATTAACTTTTTTCTGTTTGCTAGTAGAGTTATAATTGGAATTATTAGTGCTTTAAGTAAATGATAACCTGTTAGTAAAACTGTCTAGGCCTCAAGTTTTGTCTGTAGGAAGATTTTTTTAAACAACCAATTTAATGTCTTTTATGGCTATAATATTTTGGCTTATTATTTTGTGAGTTAGATTTTGTTAGGTTATATTTTTTAAACAAATTCTCTGTCTTATCTAAATATGAAAACTTTTTGGTCTGAAGTTGTCAATAATAGCCTCTTTTCATTTTCTCTCACACTTGTAGTTATGTCCCCTTTTATTCCTGACATTGTTTGTGTCTTCTTTTTCTTTCCTTTTTCTTTTTTGATTAGTCTTGCCAAGGGTTTTGTCCATTTTATAATTTCGTATTGTTGATCATTTCTATCAGTTTTTTTAAGTTCCTTAATTTCTATTATTTGATTATTATTAATGATAATAAATTCTTTTTTTGCATATTATTTGGGGTAAATAGGACTGAAATTTAGTTGCACTTTATCATTTTTGCTCTAAGTAATTCTTCATATCATTTTTTTCACATATATTAGGCCTTTCTGAGCTTTGGCTCTTACTGTCCAAATAAGCTTTGTTTAAAGCTTAATTTCTCCTCTAATGATTCTTTGATTAAATAGTAATTTATAGGAGGTCCCTGGTGGTGCAGAGGGTTAAAGATCTGGCATTGTCACTGTTCTGCTTAGGTTGCTGCTGTGGTGTGGGTTTGATCCCTGGCACAGCTGAAAAAAAATAATTTATAATCTTTAAGTCATGTTAGTTTTTTTTTTTTTTTTTAGTTTTTTATTTATTTATTTTTTCTGGCCATGCCTGTGGCATTTAGAAGCTCTTGGGCTAGGGATTGAACTAGTGCCATAGCAATGACAAGTCATAGCAGGAACAGCACCAAATCCTTAACCACTATGCCACCAGAAACTCGTCATATTAGATTTCAAATTAGCTAGTATTAATGTTTTTATACATTTTGGGTATAAATTTAGAATTTTGGAAGCAGATCTTAACCTTTTTGATAATTATTATCAGCAGGTATAATAAACTATATCTTTTTATTATTTCACTTTTTACTTCAGCTTTTCAATGATCTGTTTAAGAATAATGCAAACCGTTCTGAGAATACAGAAAGAAAGCAAAATCAGAATTATTTTATGGAGATGATGACTGTAGAAGGAGTCTATGATTACCTGATGTATGTAGGTAAGATATCTGTGGTTACCGTTAAAACTTGGTATTAAATTTCTGTTGTGATGAACATTAATGCCCTTGAGTTTTGCCCCATTGTAAATTTTTTAAAAATTGAAGGTACTTTTTAAATGAAAATTCAATATGTATAATTGGTCTCGAGCATATTAAAGTTATTAGTGCTTATAAATAAAATATTGACCATTCGTGTTTTTTATATTAGATATAGATGTCTTGTTGCCTTTTCAAAGTGTTTCATGTTCTCCTTCTCAGGACGGGTGGTTTTCCAAGTTCCTGACTGGCTTCATCATCTTTTAATGGGAACTCGAATCCTCTTTAAAAACACCCTGGAAATGTATACTGACTATTATATTCATTGTAAACTAGAACAGCTATTTCAGGAGCACCGTTTGGTTTCACTCATAACACTTCTCAGAGGTTTGTATTTTCCTTGTGTGTTTGTTTCATGTTTTGTGTAATCTTAAGGGCTTTAATTGGATCTAAAAGAGCGAGAAGTCTTGTTTTTCTTTGGTTTATTAGTATTTCTACCATGGGTAAATACTTTATATATAATAGGTGAAAATTCCAGCAAATGTTTCTTTTTGTCTCTTTCTAGATGCTGTGTTCTGTGAAAACACAGAACCTCGTTCTCTCCAAGATAAGCAAAAACGAGCAAAACAGACTTTTGAAGAAATGATGAATTACATTCCAGGTATAATATTTAAAAAGTAGTTTATTGTAGATTAGGATTCCTTTGAGGTCACAATATTACTATTCCTTTAATAGCAATTATTAAGGCTAATTTTTACCGTGAGTTTTTATCTTAGAAACAGTTATAAGAACCAGTTAGAATTACCTCATTAGTTAAAATTTCATTTTTATCATGTTAGCAGTGACAAGGCTGTTTCTCCTCTTACAATGATGACTTAGAGTCTGACTGAACAAAGTGATGTGTTTGTGGGACAGTTGGAGTCCTACTGCTCACTTCACCATGAGAAGAAATTCACTAGTGTGTATAAGATCAGAATTCATCCATTCATTTCAAGTTTATTGAGCACCAACCATGTGCCATGTACTATGCAGAGTGCAAGGCGTATAAAGAGGCATATAAAGATAGTACTTGGGTAGTTCAGTCTGAAAGGAAGACAGTCATACAAACAAAACATTTGTGTGAAAATTGATGTTCAGGATACACAGCATCTCACAGGGGAAGGTGATCACCTCTCTTATAAAGGAGGTAGGCCTGGGCCACTAAGTGAATGGCAGTAACTTCTTACTGAGATGGGAAATATGAGGGAAAAACATCAAAGGGTCAAAGCAGAGAATACTTAGTTAAGGACATTTTGAATGTGAAATGCCTATACATTATTCAGGAGGAAATGTGTAGTAAGTGATTAAATATCCACGTTTGGAAATTGAAAGTTATGGTATAGGATGGAGATATGGGGGTCATGTAGGAGTGGGTATTAATGCCCAGGTTGAAAATACAGAGTAAGAATTGAAGAGGGCCTAGGACTACACCTTAGGAAATTCTCATCATTGAAAAATGAGTCTCAGAATGGTCCTGCAGCTCTGTGAAGACAGTTGTGTTCAATCTGTGGTCTGCGTGTGAAATGAATAATTTCTTACTGTTTTATAATATGGTGACCTTGAGCATTCATGGTTCTAACAGTCCTAGTTTTTTGTTGTTGTTGTTGTTGGGTTTTTTTTTTTTTTTTGTCTTTTTAGGGTCACAGCTATAGCATATGGAAGTTCCCAGGCTTGGGGTTTAATTGGAGTGGCAGCTGCCGGCCTACACCATAGCCACAGCAACACTGGATCCTTAACCTCCTGAGCCAGACTAAGG
The DNA here is from genome assembly GCA_004024745.2 of Catagonus wagneri. NCBI lineage: Eukaryota > Metazoa > Chordata > Mammalia > Artiodactyla > Tayassuidae > Catagonus > Catagonus wagneri. Next base: position 7,506,652 of record PVHT020000078.1, on the reverse strand, counting down.
ATCAAACCCATGTCTTCATGGATACTAATTGGGCTCATTACTGCTGAGCCACAACAGGAACTCCAACAGTCCCAGTTTTGATATTCAGGAACAACATGGAAAGCCAGTGAATGTAAGTAATCATTTGTTATTTTGCTCAGGCACAAACTTTCGAATCCCATTTATTTCAGGATTTCTATTTGGGAAGAAGTAATTTAGCTAGTGAGGAAGCTTAGCTTTTCTGTTGTCTTCTACTCATTTCTTCCTTATTGACTCCAAAGAATCTGAAAGGATTGCTTATTTTTGTCCATTATGCTTCACGCATGTTAATTGGAAAATTCTATGCAACACTGGTGAATTAGAGAATTCACAGAGATGCATATTGAGCCACATATCTTGAAAGTACCAAGGATCTACTATGCTTATTCTTTTTTTTTTTAATATTTTAATGGATTTTGTTCAATTATGGTGTGCATAAATCATCACAAGTCAGTTTTACAGATTTTGTATCCCAAACCCCCAGTGCATCCCCCACCCCCCCAGATTGTCTTATTTGAAAAACCAAGGTTTTCCAAAGTCTGTGAGTCATTGTCTGTTCTGTAAGAAGGTTCATTGTGTCTTTTTAGTTTCCACATGTAAGCGGTAGCATTGGGTGTTGCTGTCTAATTGTCTGACTGGTTTCACTTTGCATGATAATTTCTAAGTCCATCCATGTTGCTATAAATG
>PVHT020000078.1:7473993-7504947 GCA_004024745.2 Catagonus wagneri | reverse complement strand
TGGGGTCTCTGTTTCCCCCAGTCCTGTGGAGCTCCTGCACACAAGCCCCTCCGGCCTTCAATGCCAGATGCTCCGGGGGCTCTTTCTCCCTGTGCCCGATCCCCAGGCGTGGGGTTTTGACGTGAGGCTCAGAACTCTCAGTCCTGTAGCTGAGTCTCTGTGATGCAGTTACTTTCCAGTCTGTGGGGCTTCCCACCTGGGAGGTATGGGGTTGCTTCTGTCGCGTAATCGCCCCTCCTACCTCTTGATGTGGTCTTCGCTGTGTCTTCTGGAGCCGAGTATGTTTTTTGGAAGTTTACAGTCCATTTGGTTGAAGGTTGCTCGGCATTTGGCTGTATTTTTGCTGTTATTTGGGAGAGAAGTTGAGCTCCAGTCCTTGTATTCCGCCATCTTAATCCCTACTATGCTTATTCTAAATTGAATTTGGCTTTGACCTCTCAGGGGCTAGACTTATCTCATATAAGCAAACATAAAACGAGAATTTTCCATGATCAACATTAAGAGTTTCATGATTGGGGGAAGAAGGAACATATATTTGGGTATCTTGTTTACTTAAGAATAATTTTCTTTTCCTACTTAAAGGAAAACATTCTGCAGTGATTTTAATAAGGACTTACTCTGTGGTAATGGGAATGATATATGACAGCTATGTGGTCAGACATGAATTGGGACTTTTGGGACCCTAAATTCGTGTTTAAACATTTTTTCCAAAAGATTGTTTTGTAAGATGGTTAATACTAATTATGCAAAAAGCACAGAAATAGTGATCATATTCGTTGAAGGGAGTCTGTGTTCACCATAAAATCAAATTAAAGTTTTCAAAATATTAAGATGGTCAAACATTGTGAACATATGGAGAGTAAAAGTAGAAGCCATTCTCTCGGCTGTGCAGAAGTAGCCTTGTGCTCCCGTTTGGTGTTCATCCTCACAGACAGTTTTTATGTGTCCCTGTACGTGTATGTACAAATGTGCGTACATCATTTTAGGGTTTTATTTTGTTCGTTTTACTTGAATGGGATAATAAAATAGATATTATTTTCCAACTATCTTTTATCATCTAGTAATATAAGCAGATGTCTTCACTGTAACATTCCCCAGAGCTTGCAGTATGCTTTGTGTGTTGTGAATCTCCAAAAGGAGGATACACGATACTGCATTTCTCAGCCTAACCACAGAACTCTTGTTCAAGAGCTTCTTGCAGGAACACTGGTTTAGGAAATGCTGATTTATAGTTTTTGCATAATACCCAGGAAATAGGGTAGAGATTTTGCTTTATGATCCAGTAAATGATGTCATGTAATGTAAAATTGTTTTACATGTGGCTTTCTTGTTTAGATCTGATAGTCAAGTGTATTGGTGAAGAAGCCAAGTACAAAAGCATCAGACTTCTGTTTGATGGTTTACAGCAGCCAGTTCTCAACAAGCAGGTAAAAATTCATTAAAGCAGGTTGTCTAGCCTTGGCTAAATTTGGTGAATGACATAGTAGAGTGTCTGCTGTATTCTGGAAGTGATACTATCCTAAATTGAGGCAATGGATAGGAAAAAGCACGTTTTGTTAACTCTTTTTTGCTGATTATCTTTTTTTTCTTTATAACGTGAATTGTTTTTTTTTTAATTTTTTTTCTTAATGGATTTTATTTCAATTATAGGTGTACATATATCATCACAAGTCAATTTTATTGCTTTTGTATCCCAAATCCACAGTGCATCCCCCCACCCCATAACATGAATTGTTTTGATTTAAAATATATATTCATTGTAGAAAATTTGGAATATACTGAGAATTCATGAAGTAAAGTAAAAATTTAAATATCAAGAATTGCATAATTCAGTAGTTGCCATCGTGACTCAATGGAAGCGAATCTGACTAGTATCCATGAGGATGCAGGTTTGATCCCTGGCCTTGCTCAGTGGGTTAAAGATCCGGTGTTGCCATGAGCTGTGGTGTAAGTTGCGGACGTGGCTTGGATCTGGTGTTGCTGTGCCTGTGGCATAGGCTGGTAGCTACAGCTTCAATTGGAACCCTAGCCTGGGAACTTCCATGTGCTGCAGTGCGGCTGTAAAATGACAAAAAACAAACAAAAAAAACCCCCAAAAAAACACATTATGGAGTTCTGTGGCCCAGCAGGTTAAGAACTTGATGTAGTGTCCATGAGGATTTGGGTGTGATCCCTGGCCTTAGTGGGTTAAGGATCTGGTGTTGCCAAAAGCGGCTGTGTAGGTCACAGATGAGGATCATATCCTGCGTTGCGTGGCTGTGGCGTAGGCCTTCAGCTGCAGCTCCAGTTCCACCCCCTAGCCCGGGAACTTCCATGTGCCACAAGAGTGGCCCTGAAAAGAAAAAAAAAAGGATAGAACGTTATGGATACCATTAAAGCTATTTTTATGCTTGTTTTGTATTGTCAGTTTTATTCCCTGCCTTCTCTATAGCGGTAAACAATAGTCCTGAATTTTATGTCCTTTTTATGATTTTTTTTGTTTAACGCCTTAAATTTTTTTTTTTTGGTGTTTTAGCTGACTTATGTTTTGTTGGACATTGTGATACAAGAACTGTTTCCAGAGCTTAATAAGGTAACTGAAAAGCAGATATTTTATTCCTTACGTTTTTAATGGTATGCTGATATTTATTTTAATTAGGGACACAAACATTATGGAAATCCTTGTGTTTCTGATCATCTTGAAGATGAACAGTGTTGGGATTCCCGCTGTGGCACAGTGGGTTAAGAATCTGACCGAAGCAGCTCAAGTAACTTCAGAGGTGTGGGTTCAATCCCCAGCCTGGCGCAGTGGGTTAAAGGATCTGGCATTGCCACAGCTGCAGTATGTTATAGTTGCAGCTCAGATTCAATCCCTGGCCCAGGAGTTTCCATATGCCATGGGTGTGGCCATAAAATTAAAAAAAAAAAAAAAAGGAACAATCTTAACAAATGGCTCTTTATATTTTCTTCATTTAGCGAACCCAAACATAGAGTGGATTTTGGGAGATAGCAGCTGAATAGCCTCCTCCTTGACTTCCTCCCTTCCTGATTACAATCAGATAGGGACCTTATGCCCCGTAGATTCTTTCCAGAGGAAGGTGAGTTTACATCCTAGCACTAGAATGAGTCAAGCTCAGCAGGTTGCCATCTGCAGCACTGAATGCTATATAAATCAGACTTGAGCATTTTTGAAGCAGTTGAGCTTATATGAACCCAAGAGTACAAAATGAATTGGAATTGAAGGATGGTGATATTATTGTTGTACTGAATCTTGAGGATCTTGAGTTTTGAGCATTGCTTTTTGCTGTTTTTATTTTTTGGTCAGATAAAATAAGCTACTCTTCAAGGTTGTGATAGAGCAATGAAATGTCAAGTTTCTTAGAGGAAACCAGATTTGGTCTGTTTACCTACTGAATACAAGTTTTCAATAGGTATTTCATGGCAATACTGAATGTATATTAAAATTATATAAAACAGGACGGCAGTTGTGGACATCTTGTGTTCACTTTACCTAGGATTCAGTACCAGCTCTCTGAGAATTTATAAGGTCTGTCACTATATCATAGCCATTTTTTTCATCTCTGAAACATAAATATTATCTGTGGCCTATTCCAGCTAATTTCTTGTGTGTTTTAATATAAAAATATATAAATATGCCTTGTGTATGAATTTTAATACACTGGAACCAAGTAGTTCACAAATGAACCCTGTTTTGTTTTTTGTCTTCTATTAAGTAGATTTATTTTTACTTTAGGTACAAAAGGAAGTTACCTCTGTGACATCCTGGATATAAATATTTGAATTTGGGATAGTATAACCAGCTGAAATTTTTGCTATGCTAGTATAGTAGATATGTATTGTTTTTTTCTTTTACTTTTGTATATTTCTTGTATATATCATGTAATTCAGTGTCTGAAATTTTGTTTTAATAAAGACTAACAGACTTAATAATGACTGAGTCTTATAGCTTTTCATTTTATGTCGTTATCCAAATTTTATTAGACATGTGCCATTTGTTATTGCTGGTTTTTTTTCTCTTTTTATGGCTGTACCTGTAGCATGTGGAAGTTCCCAGGCTAGGGGTCAAATAGGTGCTGCAGCTGCCTGCCCACACTACAGCCTTGGCACGGATCCGAGCTGCATCCATGACCTATGCTGCGGCTTGCGGCAGTGCTGAATCCTTAACCCACTGAGTGAGGCAAGGGATTGTACCCGCATCCTCACAGACCCTGTGTCAGGTTCTTAAGCTGTTGAGCCACAACGGGAATGCCTTACTGCTATTTTTTAAAGGGATAATTCATAATCTTATTGGGGCAAATAGATAAGACCGATAACCTCTGAGTTGTATCAGTTCGAAAATAATTTTAGTGTGGAGACACAGGAGTAAGAACTGGTGTACTCCCTTATTTAGAGTTAATATATTTTAGTAGATTTATTTTCCCCTTTCATTTTTTCATTTTTCTACATAGCTAACTGTGTGTCTATAAGGAAGACGTTCTTTATGAGTTTTTTTTTTTTTTATCTTTTTGACTTTATGTAGAGCCACACCCGCAGCATGTGGAGGTTCCTACGCTAAGGGTCGAATGGGAGTTGTAGCCACCGGCCTTCGCCACAGCAACGCGGGATCCAAGCCGCATCTGCAACCTTCACCACAGCTCACGGCAATGCCGGATCCTTAACCCACTGAGCAAGGCCAGGGATCGAACCCACAACCTCATGGTTCCTAGTCGGATTCGTTAACCACTGAGCCACAAAGGGAACTCCCTCTTTATGAGTTTTTTTAATAACAAACAAGAGACTTCTTACTCTTGCTGGATGATTGACAGGTTACCTTTTGGATGAGGTATGTGTGATTGTGTAGTTACAGATACATTTCATTGAATGTATGTAACTGTGGTCCCAAAGTTTATATAAATAATTTAGTCAGGTATGTTTTCGGTTTATGTTGTCTCTCCAAAAGAAAAAATATACATTAACTGTATTCCTTGAGAAGAGTTAACCTAAATGGTTATTTTTAAAGATTCAGTATTTAGAATTCTGCTTATAATTTCTTTCCATGCCATGCTTTTCTCTTTGAAATACATTTGTCTTTCAAAATTAGACATTTTGTGTTTGCTTCTTGGCTGCAGTGTTCACTCAGAATATACTTATTATTGAGTTCCAACCATGTGTCAGGCACTGATAATGTGGGAACTCTAAATATAATTGGAAAACTAACCCATTTAATAATACTATTCACTTATTTTTTATCCCAAGATTTAAAAAAAAGTGGTCATTGTGTATTACAGTCTTTTTGTAAATGTTTTGACAGTTTTATTATCTTTTTAATTGCTTAAAAACTCTAGAATATGGGAGTTCCTTCCCGTCGTGGCGCAGCGGTTAACGAATCCGACTAGGAACCATGAGGTTGCGGGTTCAATCCCTGGCCTTGCTCAGTGGGTTAACGATCCGGCGTTGCTGTGAGCTCTGGTGTAGGTCTCAGATCCCTCGTTGCTGTGGCTGTGGCAAAGGCCAGTGTAGGTCGGTGGCTACAGCTTTGATTAGACCCCTAGCCTGGGAACCTCCACATGCCACGTGTGCGGCCCTGAAATGACAAAAGGCAAAAAAAACCCAAAAAACTCTAGAATATGTGTTAAGTTCCTGTAAATCAATGCTTTAATACTAAGCCTAAACATATACTAATTTTAACTTCTCAGGAACAGGTGGAAATAATCAGGCTACCTTTTCACATTTAAATCTATAGTATTTTGAAAATTACTATTTAAAATGTCATTCTTACGTACTTTACTAAAAATTGCAGTATTTTGCTTATTTAGATGAGAGAAATTGTTGTGAATTTTTATCAGTTGGCCTAGGCTGCCATGATGAAATACCATAGATGGGGTGACTAAGCCCGTTTTTTTAACCTCTTAATTTGTTTCTCACAATTTTGGGGGCTAGTTAGTCCAAGATCAAGGTGCCTGCAAGTAGGTTTCATTCTGAGACCTCTTCCCTTGGCATGTAGACGGCTGCCTTTTTGCACTGTGTGCTCACATGAACTCTTTGTGTGGGGGCATATGAAGAAAAAGATCTTTCTCTTTTTCTTCTTTTAAAGCCATCAAAGCTTTTAGATTGAGCCTTATGACTTCGTTTAACCTTCATTACCTCCTGAAGGCCTCATCTCCAAATATAGTCACATTGAGGTTTAGGGTTTCAACATACGACTTTTAGGAGGACATATTTAAATCCGTAGAAGTGGGTAAGCTCTGTTTAAAGAAAATGTGATGTGTGAAAATCTACACATACAGAATTAACCAGTTGCATTATAAAAGGGAAAGGAACTAGATGCAGTCTCTGTTGGCCAGGCATTCTGTATCACCAGCCGTAACTGTCAGGTGGTATTATTCCTCTTTTAGAGGTGAGGATATTGAAGCCAGAGAGAGTGGTGAAGTTGGAATTCAAACTCAGACCTGGCTCTAGTCTTCATTTTCTTGTCAGTGTTGCCCCATGAAAGGAGCTAATTCCAAAGTGGTCACTTTGGATCCCTTTAAAAAGTATGTTCCCCTGGTGCTTTTCAAATATTTTACCTAACACATTCCTTTCTCTCCTTTTTTATGTGTGTCCTCTGGTGCGTGAGCGTCATCACATTTTGCAGTGTTTATAGAAATAATTGTCACTGTTTCTTTTGGGGGGATAAAATGAATTAAAAAGACTAGAAGATGTTTTGAAACTTATAAAAAAACATTTTAAGTTTGTGTTATAAATACAATCATTTAGCCATAGATATCAGAAGATTCTGAGAAATGATTGAAAGCAAACACTTAAATGATCATTTATTGACTTACCAAAAGCCATTGACATTACAGTAGAAGTACTAACAGAAGTCTGACTTGCCGCTGTTCTTTGCAGAATATTGTAATAACATATACACAGGTTGTAATTTCAGATATAGTCAACATTAGAATAAAAATGACTGACTGAATGAACAGCCAATAGGTCTTGCTAGTCCACTCCACGTCCATTTCAAAGAATATGTTCTCTTTTGTGTATCCAGTAAGCGCTTCAACAGTGCCAGATACCTGAGGAGAAATCTTTAACCTGAGATCTTTGGGCTCCTTGAAGATTGTAAAGCCATTGTGATAACTTACTTTTACTTGGGGTGTGATGTGAAGATATTGATCAAGTGAGCAATGTGATCTTGCTAATACTGTGATAAAATCACTTTGGTTACTATACTGAGAGTACTGAGAACAGGCTAAAGTGGAGCAAAATTCAAGACAAGGAGCTCCTTTAGGAGATTGTTGGAGTGATTCAGGTGAAATGACAGTGATTTGAATCAGGGTAGCACTTGTAGAGTTTTTGAGAAGTTAGTCTTTTTTTTTTCTTTTTTTCAAAGTTAGACAACAAAATTTACCAATGTGAGTCTGAGAAAAAGGGAGCAGCCAAGAATGACCCCGAGCTTCAGTCTAAGCAATAGGAACGATGAAGGGCCCATTAAATGAGATGAGGGAGACTGTGACTGGAACATGTTTTGAGGGAAAGGCCAGGAATTGACTTTTGAACATGTTCAGTTTGGGATGCATCTTAACCATCTCAACTAGGAATTCCAGGTAGGCAGTTGGGTTGATGAGGCTTGAATCCATGGCAGAAATCTAGGCTAGAGATAGAGATTTGAGGGTCACCAACATCAAGATGTACAACTGGATAAGAGCACTGAAAGATTAAGTGTAAATAGAGAAAAGCCGTCTGGGGACCACACCCAGGGGTCTCCAGTGCTTAACAATAAGGGAGCTGAAGAGAAACCCCAGGAAGGACTCCAAGTGACTGGTTTGGTCGCTGCTGCTGCTGCTTTTTTTTTTTTTTTTGGTCTTTTTAGGGCCGCACCACGACATATGGAGGTTTCCAGGCTAGGGGTCAAATCGGAGCTGCAACTGTTGGCCTATGCCACAGCCACAGCAACACCAGATCTGAGTCGCATCTGCGACCTACACCACAGCCACAGCAACGCAGGATCCGAGCCGTGTCTGCAACCTACACCACAGCTCACAACACTGCTGGATCCTTAACCCACTGAGTGAGGCCATGGGTTGAACTTGCATCCTCATGGATACTAGTCAGGTACGTTAACCACTGAGCCACAACGGGAACTCCTCGTTGATGCTTCTTAGGAGCATTGATATCTCACCTTGAGTTATAAGTTTTCTTCTTTCTTATAGTACCTCCACTTAGGCCCACTTATTAAAGCTATGTTTTAACACTTCAGCGTTATCTTAGCTGCTCTTGGGAGTGAAGAGAGTGCTGTATTTTGGGACAATATAAGGTGGAGAAAACTGGTCCAACATGGAGAGGTGATAATGTGGTTACCTGAAGAAACTGAGAACCCTTGAGAAGCCTAGAGCAGTATTCAGCAACCGGGACATGTAATCAGGTCCTACGAACTTTCACAAGTAGGAGGAGTTTGCCATGTTGTTTTACTTGGATACTTAATTTTTTAAAAGTGGCTCAAAATCTGAAAAAATGGGCAACATTGAAATTTCTTTATAAGGAAATGTGTTTTAGTAGTGCAAGAATGAAAACTGCCTAACTTTCCCTGATGGATTTTATACATGTTACTTAATGTCTGAATTATATTGGCTTCTGTGTTAGCTCTGTGATGCCATCTTATTCACTTGCATTGTGGGCTTTCCTGAGTGGGTTAGGGAGGGGTAGGTTAAGCAGTGATCGGATGGTCAAGGAGCCCGTAGCCTGTTTATCTGTGTGTCCTTCTAGAGAACAGTAATGACTGAGGTGACGTTATGACTTGTTCTATAGTAGTGTCTAGAACCTCTGCTCTTATAGTCCCATCTTTTCACTTCTACCTAAAGATAGCTATTGAGTAAGGAATAAGGCAAGGCTGCATGAAGCAAACGTGAGTAGAATAATAATACATCTGTTGTAGATGAGCAGGTAGGATGCTATAATCATTTCTTAATTATGACACAAGAGTTAACACAAAAATCAGTTCCACAGCATGATACATTAGTGAAATTTTTAGAAATTATACGTGTCAGTGGTAACGTATAAAGTCAATACATTGTGATTTTACTAGTAAAATAAGATGGGTTTATTTTTTAAATGCATGGGTTTCCTTCATCTGTATAGGTCTGGAAAAAATCAACCCAACATTAAAAACTTCAAGCTCAATTAGAAATTTGGTTAGCTGTATTTATTTTCCTTTACAAAATAATATCAACACATCTTAGGGGCTGGTTTCATTACTAATATGCTTACCAATTATTTAGTCATTATCTTATCAAAAACAAATTGTAGCAGGAAATTCCCATACAGCTCAGTGGGTTAAGGATCTCACATTGTCATTGCAATGGCTCGGGTCACTGCTGTGGTGTGAATTTGATCCCTGGCCTGGGAACTTCCACATGCCATGGCATGGAAAAAAAAAAAGTTGTTAAGTTGTAGTGTTGTTTGCTTTTAGAATGTTTTTGGCTTTCATAAAAATCTGGATATCACACTTGTGAATGTACATTATTGGAGAGGAACTTAAGAACTCAGTATAGGGGAGTTCCCATTGTGGTGCAGTGGAAACGAATCCAGCTAGTATCCATGAGGTTGCAGATTTGATCCTTGGCCTTACTCAGTGGGTCGGTGATCTGGAGTTGATGTGAGCTATGGTGTAGGTCACAGATTTGGCTCAGCTCCTGCGTTGCTGTGTCTGTGGTTTAGGCCGGTATCTGTAGCTCTGATTCGACCCCTAGCATGTATAAGCCTGGGAATTTCCATGTGCTGCAGGTGTGGCTCTGGGGGAAAAAAAAAAAGATTCCAGAACTGAAGTGATGAATTTCTGTTGTTTAAGACCCCCAGTTTGTGGCTTCCCAGGGAGCTAAATCAGGGACCTATTAATTTTGGCAAGCCTGGTCATATATCCACAGGATTACTTTACTTCCTGAAGGAGCTTACTCTTTGTTGCAAACTGCTGAAGGCAGCTCTGCCACAGAGTGGATTTAATGTGTCTGACTGATCAAAGTGTAACCACCGGTCTGCTGTGTTACCCATATTATTGGAGGAAGATTCTGAGATGCACAACCAGTTCAGGTAAATTAATGAAAATCCTTAACACTGTATAACTTGAACAGTTTTATTTGTAGGGAAACCACCACTGGCCTCAAAGCAGATTCTGTACATAAAAGCCATAAAACTTAGTAGTCCAACTTAAAATACCCTTTATTTACTGTTTTTTTCCTACCTTAAGATTGTATGCATTTTTCTTATTTCGGGGGTGAGAAAGGAGCTAGGGAGGGTTATCAGATGGCAAGGGGCTTATAATCAAGGGAAATGATACCAGTGATAAACTGTCAGAGTTTTCCTTCAGTCACACTGTTTTGGATTATAGGCGTTTGCTTGAGAAAAGAAATAACTATCAAAGACAAGGAGCATATCTTCAATTTATTGTTTGGAACTTACGATTGCAAAGTGTTTTTAGGTCATTTCTTAATACATGCATACATACTTAGAAGACTTACAAAAATGTTCTATAAGAATTTGGTCTCTAACAGGATTTACTCAGTTGGTACCTGCCAAGCTTAAAAAATATACCCCAAATGCACCTTTAATTTTCCTCTTACAGTCTTACTGACATTCGTTTATTTCTAGCCAATCTGTATATACATAGAACCTAGGACATTATTTTACTGCAACAACCTTTGTAAAGAGGTTATAAAATTTAAAAGTGTATTTCGCATCAAGAGTACATAATATTTGTAAACATTAAGAAACAAACATACTCCGTCCTAAACCTTTAGCTGCTGTTTGCTGTTTTTTAAGCTGAGGGCTCCCATTTCTTGTTGAATGGTTTACACAATGATGAGCAGGCTCACATGGTTCCATTACCCCTTTTTAGTATCAGTCCCTTGTACATAAATCCTTTATTTCACCAGCTGGGTATTTCTTGAGCACCCACTCAGAGGGCCCTACTCTCGGGCAGAGTCCTCATGTCTGTGCTTGAGAATGACTTAGAGTAACTGTTCCGATTGAGAGGTGAGTTGACCTTAAAGCTATGTATAGCACTTTTGCCTTGTCTTCCTGCTGGAGTTTTCCATGACTGGGAGAGGAGGCAGAGTGTGTGTGTGTGTGTGTGTGTGTGTGAGAGAGAGAGAGAGAGAGAGAGAGAGAGAGAGAGAGAGAGAGAGAGAGACTAGAATAACAGTGCTATATCTTGAAGGGATGAGATCGGTATGGGTTTAGAATTACACTTTTTCTTAGAAGGGTCTCTTCTCACAACACTGCTACATTATGAAGAAGGGAGGAAGGAACATAGTGGGAGCACTGATAGAATCTCATAAAATTACTAGCCATGTGTCAGGCTCTCTGCTGCTGCTCCTTGGCAGGCATCTGCCTAACAAGTGTAAATGCTCTTTAGCTCTGTCTCTTCTATAATGTAAGCCGGTCCTGGGCATCCTGGTCTTTCCTTCCCTTTCTCCCTGTCCCTTGACTGCCTTTTGCAGCTCCCGGCCTTTTCCATTATCTGCGGCATCATTTGTGCCCTGACTCCTCAGAGGCACACAGGTAGTGCAAGAGAGAACACCACCCTGTGTTTAGTCTCTTAAACTCACTACAACAACATGAGCTAAAAAGGAAAAAAATAGAGACCAGTAACAAAACAGAGACCTGTTCATCCATGAGTTTGGGGCTGTTGATAATTATGAGACCATTAAGTATCATCCTGAACAGCAAGTGGATGCAGTTGAAAGAGTGCTGGACTGAGGTCGTAAGGCCTGGGACGGGTCACTTTTAGCTCTCTGACCTCTAACCAGTCAATTCTTTTTGAGCTTTAATTTCTTTATCTATAAATTGGGAAAAACAACACCTGTCTTACCCATCGAAGAAAGTTATGGGCATCAAATAACGTGCTTAAGGAGTTCTCTTGGGCGTAGCACATCAAGGGTGCTGCATTGTCACTGCAGCAGCTTGGGTTCCTGCTGAGGTGTTGCGTCTCTGGTCCAGGAACGTCCACATGCCGTGGGCACGGCCAAAAAAATAAAAAAAGACAATGTGCTGAAAACTCCCTTGTAAATGATGGAGTTCTTTGTAAACATAAGTTGTTTGATGGATTTGAACAGATATAAAGGAGAAAAACTATGGTTTAAAATTAATAAAATTTTATTAAAATTTGCATATGTAGACTAAGGGTGGCTGGCCTTCTCCTCACAGGGACCATTTTCATTTCTTTTCCTGTGTGTTCACTAAGTTGCCGATGCTGAGCGATCATGTCATGTCTTCACTGATGACTCTACGCTCAGCTTCTAGGAGACGGCAAGAATTGTCTGCAGCCTCGCAGAGCCAGTTCCTGAAAGTCAGGCTTGAATCTCACTTGAGAAAAAAAAATGCAGTTCTATCAATGGCAAGGACAGTTTTTGGCTAATGGTATAAAGCAATGATCACTGCCAAGAGTAAAAGAAATAGAGAAAAACTTCCATGGCAATGACTTCCTGCAGAAAACTGGATCCGACCTTCAACTGCTGGATAAATGACTCTCATTTTTAGGATGTATCCAGAAACCACATTGATATCTTGGTCACCTAGAAAAATACATTATTTTAACTTCAGAAAAAATAATTATCGGTTAACAGTTACAGGGGGAAAACCAATGTTCTTCCCTTTGTAATTATAAAAGGGAAGATACTCCTTTCATAAGTGGTGATAGGATTTTCCATCGTGGTTCAACAGAAACGAATCTGACTAGCTCCATGAGGATGCAGGTTCGATCCCTGGCCTTGCTCAGTGGGTTAAGGATCCAGCGTTGCCGTGAGCTGTGGCGTAGGTTGCAGACATAGCTTGGACCTGGCGTGGCTGTGGCTGTGGTGTAAGCCGGCAGCTGTAGCTCCAATTCGACCCCTAGCCTGGGAACCTCCATATGCCTTGGGCGCAGCCCTAGAAAGACCCCCCCCCCCAAAAAAAGTGATAAAGTGTCACAAGAACCATGGTGATCGTAAGTGCAGAGAATCTGATTGCGTTGTCATGTTCCAGATGGGAAATGTGCCCACTGTCCAGTATTGGAAGATTAGGGGGAACAGAGTCATGTCTGCTCTGAGAGGGCTCAAGAAAGAGGCTGTTGGCATCAATGCCTCTGAACCACTCTGGAGCAAGGGCATCAGGGAACTGGGTCAAGATCAGTTAGTTGAGACATAAAAGTGTCTTGTTTTCTTCTTGGCTGCCCAGGAATCGTTTTCATATAATTGATGGGGAGACAATGGAGGTTTCATTTCCAAGGGAGAGGACAATTGCCAAAGAAATTACTAATTGCCTCTAACGACAACAAACCCGCAGGAACCTGACAGAATTTTATTTTAAAAATACTCATATTTCACAGTTTAAATAGCTGTTTCCATGTACTTAAAAGACTTTTTTGTTTTTGGTCTTTTTGCCTTTTCTGGGGCCGCACATGGCATGTGGAGGTTCCCAGGCTAGGGGTCTAATTGGAGCTGTAGCCGCCGGCCTACACCACAGCCACAGCAACGCGGGGTCCTTAGCCCACTGAGTGAGGCCAGGGATCGAACTCACAATCTCATGGTTCCTAGTTGGATTTGTTAACCACTGAGCCACGATGGGAACTCCTTAAAAGACTTTTAAAACACTTTTTATGTGAAAATAGATTTTTTTTTCCCCTCGGCAGGTCTGGTTTCTGGGGCGCTGCCCTCCCGGCACCATGTGTAGCTCCCGTCTCTGGACCAGCTCTTTCTGTCTCTTTGGGATGGGAGGGGGAGAGACACTTGCACTTACCAGAGTCATGTTTTAACGCTTCGTCTTTTATCATCCGGAATCCATCCCCGCCACTGGCGAGGAAGCTGGGGAGGATCACCTTATACACCTCATCCATCCTGAGGGGCTCATAACTGGGCACGCGACACTGGGTGCAAAGAGCATCTAACTTGACCACTCTGTCCCCGGGATTTCGGGAGAGATCGTACATCACGTGAATTCCTAGAAAAGAAACGAGTCTAGGTTTTCTACTGGATCTAAAGGGAAATTTCTATTTTCTAAGGGATTTTGCCCCAAATCGGGAATTAGGGCACTGGGTTTAGTTTTCACTGAGCTGGAGTGAAATTTTAGCAGGAAGACTGAGTGACATTGCAGGTACCCTATTTTGGTTAGGTTTGTCTGTGAGCCCTTCTGGGAGGTCTGAGAACTCCTGGCAGGAAAATGGGCCCTGGCCCAGAAAGGCCCAGGGGTGACTCGGTAGGGAGAGACCATGCCTTTTAAATGTCCTGAATTAACTGGTCCAGCAACTTGGTTCGGTGACTTTGGAAAATGAGAAACAGGTGAGAGGTGCAGAATGTCTGTTACCATTATAATGACTAATAAATGTGAATAATTTGGGCCTGGGCGACTGTCACAAAGCATACAACCACCGGGCACTGTGCTGGAGCATCAAAGCCCCCTCTTCCCTGCGTTCTCTCCTGGAGGATGCAGGGTATCTGGGCTACCCCACAGGCAGCTGGCTCAGGCCCCACCACCCTCTGCAGCCGCCGCCCCCCCAACCCCAACAGCAGGTGCTCTGCAGAGGGAAGACGACAAAGCAGCCATACCCTTCACGTGGGGCCACCACCTACAGTCCAAAACATGAGGCCAGAATATGGTGTTGGAATCAAATGAGATTACTCATATTAATTTAAAGATTAATTCCTTGGACTGTGGAATTAATTTCTGATGAAAGCATTTCGGAAGTCCTTGGCAACTTGGGAATCATTTATTTTTCTTCCGTTTTGACTGCGACCCATGAGATACGCAGGGAGGTTTTCACACTGTGCTCCGAGAGGTCAAAGACTTGCCCTAGGTCACAGTGGAACCAGAACCAGGTTTCCAGGCCTCGTCCAGGCTGCCCCTGCCAGAAAGCATCCTTGCTAATACTGACTGGACACTACATTCAACCGAACCTCTGTGCAGTTCCAGGCAATTATGAATAGAACAGGAAAAGGTGTCTTCTTTTTTTTTAAGTAAAAAATTTTGAAAGTTAAACAACTAAGGCTTTAACAGACACTAGACCTCTAGGCAGCTGACCTGCTTTGAGTGTGGAGGGAGGGCCAGCTTCTGCAGAGAATCACCTGGTGTTCAATTCAGACTTGGCCAGTGCTGCTCCTTTTCAGGACCTGGGGTCTTTGACCCTGACCAGGTCTGGGAGCCCATGGCCATTGGAAGACTATGCATTGGTGGAGGGTGTGGGAAAAGCCAAACAAACCTGGCCAGGAGCGCTTGGTAAGGAGGGAGCTACGCCTACCAGCTCGGCCCCACCTCGCCTTGGCAGGTGACTTACCGCCCACCTGCAGGAACTCCCCGGTGGACTGGCCGTAGCGGTACACGCTGTGCTCGAAGGCCTTCTTCAGGGTGGAGCCTTTTAACTGCACCAGATCGAAGGTGCCTCCAAAGGGCAACACGGCAGCCAGGTTCTCCCAAGTTATCGTGCCTGAGGGCAGTCAGAGGAGGAAAGAAGGAAACAGCTTGAGAAGAAGCCCATCCCAAGACCAGTGTATTTTAGGAGGAGGTGAGGGGGCAGGGTCCCCGGGGGGGCTGTCAGGACATCACAGCTGCGTCTCAGTGGTCCTGACACAGGGACAGGATGGAATCAGAAGCCCTCCGGCCGTGCCCTCCATCACGGCAGGCTGGCGGGAGCTTCTAACCAGCCGCGGCTCCCGTGCTCTGCCCTGGAGCGCCTGGCTTGGGGCTGGGTCTTCAGTGGGCGTGAGCTCTGCTCAGCTCCTGCAGACAGGTGGTGTGTCCCGGTCGCCTGGCTCTGACAATGAGCCAGCTCGGGGCTCACGCTGAGACTGACTGGTTTTCACAGAACATCAGCGAGAACTGCAAGTGTCTTAGAGTCTGGTTGGTTTTGTTTTACCGTATGCTATAATCTTGGTTATCTGTAGATGCATTACAAGGATTTATCCAGTGGTATGTTTTTCCCCGCGCATAAGGTTGGCAATTTGGTCCTCCTCTTTCAGAGAGCAAGGTGGAGGCTGGCAATATCTGGCATGAATTAGCAACAATGAGTGTTTCGCTTTGTGAGTCAGAGGTTTAGCTAAAGTCTGGTTGTGCTAACCCTGGCTGCTGCCTCTGTGTGCAAATGCATCTGCGAACACACAGTGTGCGTGGCTCTTTGGATGGGGCACTGACTTGAGTGGCAAGGGGCCTGGCACGGAGGCTCAGGGCTGCCAGCAGAGGTGGGCTGAGGCTGCCCCGGGGGCTTGGTCAGAGAGCCGCACACTGAGCCGAGGCCGCGCGCCAGGAACATACCATTGTTCCGCTCGTCAATGGGCGACCGAATGCTACCTCCATTTAAAATGCACATAGACACGTGGTTCCAGGACATCTCATCTGGGTGTCTAAGGTTGTTGTTGATCTGCAAGAGGAGATGAATTTACACTTATTATTCTGGGTCTTCTTCCTCAGGGTCGATTTCAGGAATTTGGTTAGCACTACTGAGGAAACAGCTGTGTCTCTCCTGGCTCCTGTGCGCCCAGAGCTCTTAAGTGTAATTCGTTATGACTAGTGTTATGCTCTAAGAAGCAAAAATAAGATATTATGACTCGTCGTATGTCAGACTCTAGGTAGCCAGTGAGCATCACCCTGGCCCCCGCCCCCTGCACTCCTCAGGCCATGGGCCTTAGCAGTACCCCACGACCCCCCACCCCAGGGCAGGTCTCACACTTCCTCTTGAGGCCAGAGCCCCAAAGCCCTTCAATCTGGACCTCAGGCCATCAAGAATCCTGGCTCCCATGTCTTAGGTCCCCAACCAGTTCCCAAGTTGGCAGTTTTAGAGACACAGAGGTGGCCCCTGCACCAGCGAGGGAATCAGTTTCCTTCTTACTTTTCTTTTTACAACATATATGTTTAGTGACAAGAAACAGAATGAACACATTCTCATCTGGAAAAAAAAATAGCGCAAAACCAAGCAATGTGGATGGAACTAGAGATTCTCATACAAAGTGAAGTCAGAAAGAGAAAGATAAATACTATATGATATCACTTCTATGTGGAATCTAATATACGTCACAAATGAACCTATCTTACAGGAAAGAAGCTAACTCATTGCAAGATGACTCGTGGTTGCCAAGGGGGAAGGAGAAGAAGTGGGATGGACCGGGAATTTGGGGTTAGTAGATGCAAACTGTTGCATTCGGACTGGATAAGCAGTGAGATCCTGCTGTTTAGCACAGGGAACTATATCCAATCACTTGTGATGGAACATGATGGAGGATAATGTGAGTAAAAGAATATACATATATGTATAACTGGGTCACTTTGCTGTATAGCAGAAATTGACAGAACATTAAATCAATAAAAACTTTTTTTTTTTAATCATCTTTTTAGGGCTACACCCACGGCATGTGAAAGTTCCCAGGCTAGGGGGCTGAATCGGAGTTACACTGCTGGCCTACGCCACAACCATAGCAACATCAGATCCGAGCCACGTCTGCGACCTACACTGCAGCTCACGGCAATGCTGGATCCTTAACCCACTGAGCGATGCCAGGGATCGAACCCGAAACCTCATGGTTCCTAGTTGGATTCTTTTTCACTGCGCCACGATGGGAACTCCAAAAATTTTAAAAAATAGTGCAAAAGCAAAAGCTTTCTTTCCCTTGCTCCAGCCTCTACATGTGAAGTAAGCACTGTTAAGAGCCTGGGCTGTTTTTTTCCAGACCTTCTCTCTTCATTCCCACTCTGGCTTCCCTTTAGCTGCTTTTCTGGCACTGACTGTGTGGTTCTGAGGAGCCAGCCCTGGCCCCACCTTGGAAAGCATGAATGCTGTCATTTCCTTGGCAGACATTCACTGAGTGTGGCTACATCCCCGGCAGCGGGTGCCTGGCTCCAAGCTCAGCACCGACAAAGAAATGGCCCTCTGGGAGTTCCCATCGTGGCTCAGCGGTTAACAAATCCGATTAGGAACCATGACGTTGCAGGTTCGATCCCTGGCCTTGCTCAGTGGGTTAAGGATCCGGTGTTGCCGTGAGCTGTGGTGAAGGTTGCAGATGCGGCTCGGATCCCGCGTTGCTGTGGCTGTGGTGTAGGCCGGTGGCTACAGCTCCTGTTAGACCCCTAGCCTCCATATGCCGCGGGTGCGGCCCTAGATAAGGCAAAAAGACAAAAAGAAAAAGAAAAAAGAAATGGCTCTCTGGGTGCCCAAGGGTGCAGTGAGTCAGACCCGAGACCTTCGGCTCAGCGTGGCCCCGGGGGGCAGCCACGGCCAGTCTGCCTGCAGACAGGTGCACAGAAGGCGCTCGCCGTGTATGATCCTGCTCAGCCACAGGGCTACTGGTTTCTCTCTGCTCATGAAGGCAATTTACACAAATGCCCTGGGGCCGAAAGGACAGATGGGGAAACACAGTCCCAGCTCCTTAGCCCCAAGTGGATGTGTTCTGTCTCCTATGTCTGCAGCTGCAGGGTAGCGGTTTGTGGAAGCAGATCATCTCACAAAAGGAAAGCCACATCCAAACTTCAGAGACCTAAGATGAGCACCATGAAATAAAGGCTTTCGTCCTTGTTAAGCAATAAGGTCATGATGGCCTGCTGGTCTGGTTTGGGCAACTTCCCAAGGTGTGATTCCACGCTGAGCTTTTATCTGGATGCTAATTTTTATTTAATTTAAAATTTTTCTTTCAGTTTTTTTGTTTGTTTTTTAGGGCTGTACCTGCGGCCTAAGCAAGTTTCCAGGCTAAGGAACCACTTGGAGTTTTAGCTGCCAGCCAACACCACAGCCACAGCCACAGCGATGCAGGATCCGAGTTGCAGCTCACGGCAACACCGGATCCCCAACCCGCTGAGGCCAGGGATTGAACCCGCATCCTCTTGGATACTAGTCAGATTGTTTCCACTGCACCACAGCGGGAACACCTTTTTAAATTTACTTTTAAAAGTCCTCAACTCTTGTAATATCTGCCAGAAAAGTACTTGCTGCATTGCTTTATAATGGCTTTCATGTCCTTATCCACACATCCAGAAGGACAAAACTCTATACTAGTTTTGTAGGAAAGGCTGAGGGGCTCCCAGCCAACCTTGGTCATGAAATAAACATTTTGTAAATGAAAAAAAAAAGTCCTCAACTCTATCAGGTGGTCCCTCCATCCCTCTTTCTGTCCCCGCCCCCACCCCCAAGGCGTGACTCTGGGAACCACTCACCATAGCGTCGCAGATCAGGTTGCCCATGTTGCATTCCCGGAAGCGGCAGGACTGAGTGGTGCCATCCAGATAGACGATTGTTTTCCCCAGCTCCTGGGTCGAATAATTATCCAGTTTTACCCTCCATTTGTTGATGTCCGCTTTTATGGTTGGATCTAGAAGAAAACAAGCCAACAAACAAATCAGCCTGCAGTTAAAGCAGATCTTCTCACACTGGCTTGAATGTTGGAGAAAGATTCAAACACCATTCAGCTTCCCTGCTGTAAGCAGGCATTTCTTTACCATATTTGTGTGGATTTTGGTATTGACTGGGAAATTCCGCAGGATGGACTGTTTTTTTTTTTTAGGGCTGCACCTGCGGCATATGGAGGTTCCCAGGCTAGGGGTCGAATCGGAGCTGCAGCTGCTGGGCTATGCCACAGCCATGGCAACACCGGATCCAAGCTGCGTCTGTGACCTATGCCGCAGCTCACAGCAATGCCGGATCCTTAACCCACTGAACGAGGCCAGGGATTGAACCAATAGGCTCAGAGAGATAGCGTTGAGTTCTTAACCCACTGAACCACAATGGGAACTCCTGGGGTGTGGTTGTTGTTGCTTTTTTTTTTTTTTTTGGTCTCTCTAGGGCCGCACCTGCGGCATATGGAGGTTCCCAGGCTAGGGGTCAAATGGGAGCTGTACCCGCCGGCCTACGCCACAGCCGCAGCAATGCAGGATCTGAGCCGTGTCTGCAACCGACACCACAGCTCATGGCAACGCCAGATCCTTAACCCACTGAGCAAGGCCAGGGATCGAACCTGTGTCCTCATGGATGCCAGTTGGGTTCGTTAACTGCTGAGCCACGATGAGAACTCCTGGGGTGTGTTTTAAATCTTATCCTTGAAGGAGGGAGGGTAAGCTCAAGGGAGAAGCTTATTAATTCTTCAAATTACTGTCCTGAAACATTAACCAAAGAGAGAGAGAGAAGAAAAAGCCCGCCATCTAATCTCTAAGTTGGTGGATCACTGCCCTGAATTTCACGTACCTTCGGGGATGCTGCTGTTGAGAAGAATGGGGTTTCCATGTGAAGTGATGACATTTCCTTTTTCATCAAACTCCACCTTCAAGTAGCCCAGGTATTTGCCAAAAGCATAGGCCTGGACCACAGGAACCTTCCGGCCGTCATCGGAGGTGACTATGAACGGGTACTGCCCCACTGGCACCTCTTTGGAAGGTGGGTTGCCTGCAAAGAAAGATCCAAAGCTGATCAAGTCGGCCCCTGTTCCTGGCTGGCTGTGGGCCCGCGGGCTCTGGCGGTGACAGCGAGTTCTGAACGGACGACGCGCCAGCTGCTGCTTCACACAGCTGGCCCTTCAGAGCCTTGCTGGGCATCTGCCCCTGTTTCCGAATGTGCCCTTTTGGCACATAAATCCTTCCCTTCTCAACGCAGCAGACACTTGCTAAGCTCTTCCTAAGTCCGGGGCCCCGTGCCCAGTGCTGTACAGCAGAGATGCAATCCTGTTCAGCTGGCCTCCTCCACCCCAACCCGGCTCCATCCTCAGCCAAGGAGGCCAAGCCACTTCCCCTCACTCTACATGGGACTTCCTCACCTGCAAAATGGGCAAAATAGCAGTTCCTCCCTCACAGGGCTGTTGAGAGGGTTACACGTCTAAGCTCCCTCACATAGTGCCTGGCACATAGTAGATACTCAATAAATGTGTATGACTTTTCCTTACCAGGGGACGGCAACCTCCAGAAATCCTAGACGTGTGAAATCCTAGTCTAAGCTCCAGAGTTTAAGAGTGTGAAGTTCCTGGACCAGGGATCGAACTTGTTCTATAGCAGTGACCATGCTGGATCCTTAGCCCACTGAGCCACAAGAGAACGTTCAGAGCTTAGCCTCTTTAATGGGAGATGAGCAGAAATGACAAATTGCTGTTGTTAGTCTTGGCTGCTGAGGTCTCGAGGAAGAGCCACATTCGCCTTGGTGGCCGACCAGCCCGCACCACCACCTGCTCCATCCAGACTGCACACCCACCAGGTTCTGCTGCGTTCTGTCTCCAAGGGGAGCCCTAGAGAGAGCTGGGGGGGGGCACTCATCAGCCAGAGGCTGAAACCCACCCCTCTATGGCCTCCTGGCCATCTGATCACCTGGCATGTTTCAGTTCTGTAGCTGCAGCCCCCCTCCGCAGGTACACTGCACTTCGAGACCTGTTTAGGCTGTTCTGTGTCGAAGCGTATAGAACAGGTGCCTTCAACTCACTACTATTTCTGTCACCTCCCTTGCTACACCACCACCAGTGCTTCCTATTAGATATTTCCAGAGGGCCCAGGGGAATCCAGGCTCGTGTTGGTTGCTCACTGGGCCAGTTATGAGAGTCGGCTGGGAGCCAGGCCCTGGGCCACCTCTCATTTAATCCTCCAGGCATCCCACGAGGCAGCTCCTATTACTATTATTGGCTGTACCTGCAGCATGCAGAAGTTCCCAGGCCAGGGATCGAACCCGTGCCACAGCAGTGAGAACATCAGATCCTTAACTGCTGCCACCAGGGAACTCCAAGGCAGCTCCTGTTATCATCCCCATTGTACAGACCAGAACACTGATTGTCACAGGTGAGGCGCCCAAGGTCACGCAGCTGGTATGTGAAGGAGGGAGGCTTGAAAAGCAGAGCTGCAAGGCGCTGGAGCTTATGTTCGCTTCACTCCCCAGCACAGCCTGCAAGGCTATTCTCAGCCTGCAAGAGCCGGTTTCCCGAGGCCACTCAGCAAAGCAGGTGCAAGCCCAAGGTGCACCTTTTTGTCCCAAGCTCCACCTGGGCTTCCCTTTTCACCAAAGCCAAAGTGCATATTATGAAAAAGCCAGTCCTGCCTCGCTGCTAAGCCAAAAGCAGTCCCTTCAGCTCAGAAACCACAGAGCAGAAGTGTTGCAAATACCAATACTTCACAAGCAGGAAATAGCTGTTGCCGACCTTACTTTCCCACTTTCTTGCTCCCTCTGGAAAAAGAAAAAAGAAGGCCTTGGAACTCTGTTTTTACAAAAGCACCTGACTTGAGATCCAGAGCTGGCCCTGTCCATCTGCAGTCCACAGCCTCACAGCTGATAGGCAGATAGTGACTATGACCGTCGTAGGTGGTGATGCATTGCCGAGTAGCAGGGAAGGCTAATGCTCGCATCCTCCTCGTTCTGTTCTGTGGTGGTTCTTCTTTGGGCAAGCTTGGAGCCTGGTCTTTACTTCAGGGGACCAGGGTGTGGCAGCCCCGCCACCTTCTCAGCTGGGAAGGTGGTTCCTCCTCTGAGCCCCAAGAAGCTTGGCAAGTTGCAGTTCTCGCTATGTCCACGAGGTGGTGTAGAACGCCCCATCCAGGAGAAAAAGGCACTAAATCCGTTTCAGAAGAGTCTGCTTTTATTTTTCTGCCTTCCATAAATATATCTGAATTTAAATAGAATGTAAAAAAATTAAAAAGGAGTTCCCATTGTGGCACAGCGGAAACAATCCGACTAGTATCCATGAGGATGCGGGTTTGATCCCCGGCCTCGCTCAGTGGGTTAAGGATCCGGGGTTGCCCTGAGCTGTGGTGTAGGTAGCAGACTTAGATCCTGTGTTGCTGTGGCTGTGGCGAAGGCTGGCAGCTGTAGCTCTGATTCGACCCCTAGCCTGAGAACCTCCATATGCTAAGGGTATGGCCCTAAAAAGCAAAAAAAAAAAAAAAGAAAGAAAGAAAAATAAAAGAATGTAAAAGTTAGGAATCCATCTGGACAGAGGCCTCATCAGATCAGCTTGCTCTTTACAAACAGGAGATACTAACTCTAGCTCCTGCAGGACGAAGATTTTTCTCCAGTTCTGAAAGGCCTTGATATTCCTTCCATTAGAACAAATGACCTGTCATCTGCATCTTAAACGGACTTAATCAGGAACAAGGAGGACGCTTGCAGGTGGCCGAGGCAATGCCGGTCCAGTTTGGCTCAGGTCTGCCTCCTCCACAGCTCAGCTTCCCCAGAAAACCACTGGGAGGGAAAGCAGTCCAGGGCTTCACATTTTCCACAGCACTCTTCAGCCAAAGATGCTCATGCCCCAAAAATTCTCTCCAGACCGAGCCACACATCTGTCTTCAGAAACCCAGCTTGTCCTCTCGGCAGGAGAGAAACTGTTTCCCAGAACTCAGTTCCAGCCATCTAGCATGTAAATAATCTCGGCATCAAGCCTGGAGGAGCCCTGGCTTGTGGCTGGCCCTCAGAGTTGGTAACCGGGCACTTCCCAGCATGGCGAGGGGCCCCAAGGAAACCCAACGGCAGCCCCCGTGACAGCCCGTCAGGACTAGGGGGGTTTCCGGTGCGGGTCTGGGCAAGGGCCTGTCCAGTGGCCAGAAGGCGGAGAGGATGGATCATGAGGTGACCGAGGGGTGCCAGGAAGTAAGCCTTTGACGTGGGGTTCACGTGGTTGAATGAATTACAGGATGTTTTAAAAAGGCAGTCCACGCGATGATTTTTACTGTCTCACGGAACAGGCCTAAGAACTTCAGAATTTCCTTTAAAGGGGCTGCATAAAAGTATTTGGCGATTAGTCTATTTCACAGCAAGACTTCGAAGGGACTTGAGTTTCTCTTTAATTGATTAATTATTTATTGTCTTTTCAGGGCCGCACCCGCAGAATATGGAAATTCCTAGGTTAGGTAGGGGGTCGAGTCAGAATCACAGCTGCCGGCCTGCACCACAGCCACATCCACGTGGGATCCGAGCCTTGCCTGCAACCTCACCACAGCTCATGGCAAAACCAATGCTAGTCACATTCGTCGGTCAATAAAGGTTTGTTGAATGACTAAGCTTCAGTGGGTTAGCCAACACTCTCCAGAGATCAGCAGATGCTTTTCCTGTGGAGGAACCCCTAGGTCCAGGGGAGCCAGGCCCCACCCTCCAGTGCCCCTCAATTCAGTTTCCTCAACTGATAAGCTGGGTGGGGCTCTTTAAGCAGAACAGGAGCTGCTTGTCCAGGGAATGGGTTTTGGGGCCAGCTCCCTTTCAATCTGCTGTCATGACCTTGGCAGTGACTTTTAGCTCCTGAGACCTAAATTTATTCGCTGTATTTGTAAAACAAGAGATTTGATTAGTGGTTCAAACCAAAAGTGGTTTAACCTTTGTCCTTAAGCTATAAATAGCATCTTTTGCACGCAGGAAGTCTGGCATCGAGTCACGAAGCAGGCTGGCCACGATGCCCTCTGCACCTGGGCAGTCGGGCCAGCCCCTGTTGAGAGGTGATCGGCAATCAGAGCCGCAGGTCACCGTCTCCTTGGCCATCTCTGTATCCAACCTTGCCCACTGGCCGTCACGTCTCCTCCAGGGAGCTTACGAGGCCCCAACATTCTCCACATCGGGACTGTCCCTGTTTTGTACACGCTTCAATTCCCCGCCCACGTTCTTGCTCTTGGACACTCGGTGATGAGCAGAAGGTCTTAAAAGATGGTGCATCTCTTAGTGGGAGCTGGAGTGGGCACAGACCCCCGTGAGTCTGGTCCTGACTGGCCGGGGCAAATAGGGGGCCCTGCAGGGTGAGGACAGGTTCAAACACATTCACTCACTCCACAAACTCCCCCAGCTCCAACACGTGCCCAGCATGCTGGACTCCCCTGCCCGCGTGGCCAGGCCTGAGGGCTTGGCTCCATCCTTCTGAGGCCCAGCGAGGCTGCTCCATAGGGATGGGGCAGGGGATGCAGTGGTACCCGCTGTCCATCGCCCTCTTCTCTTCGCAAGGGGCCTGATCCATGGCTGAGCATCCTTCCAGATGCCAGAACTCCCATTCACTTTTTCATCAGAGAACAGGGTTTTACATAAAAAATGAAAAGCCTGGAGTTCCTATCATAGCTCAGTGGTTAACGATCCTGACTAGCATCCATGAGGACGTGGGTTCGATCCATGGCCCTGCTCAGTGGATTAAAGGATCTGGAGTTGCCGTGAGCTGTGGCGTAGGCCGGCAGCTACAGCTCCGACTGGACCCCTAGCCTGGGAGCCTCCATATGCTAAGGCTGTGGTCCTAAAAAGACAAAAAAAAAGAAAAGAAAAGCCCAGTCATAACAACACAGCCACACTCTGGTTCTATCACTATGGGCTGTTACAAAGCAGAGTCCAGTGGAGTGGGAAGGGGAGGGACTGATTTTCATCTTAACAGGCCTTGTAGTTCCATTTACCAGCAGTGCTTGTTACAAAGGAGGTACACACGACCAGGAATTGATCTAAACCTGATGGACCGGTCCAGCACTCAGCTGGAGGAGGCCTTCCACTGGTTCTGTTCACTGGGAATTGAATTTATCGGGGGTCCGAGCAGCGGATCACCCCAAATCATTAGCTTCTGCCGCACGCTGAGCAGTGGACACGGGACGCACAGCTCCAGTGAACTCGGCTCGGAACCTGGGGGACTTTTCGTGGACGCCCTGAGGAGCTGAGCTGAGGTCAGCCAGCAGCGACCAACCCCGGGGGGAAGCCGGGTCTGCCCAGTGCAGACAGAGCCCTCTCCGCGACCCCGTGCTACTTCCCGGTGCGGTCGGAGGAACGGGAACGTCCTCGAAGAGCATCGGGGGGCAAAATCAAGGCAACACGAGCGGTGGTCCTGGGAAGACTGGAATGCGCTTTCAATTTCCCCAGCCGGAGCTGGCCATCCGCTTTGCTGCCAGCTCAGCCCTGCCAAATGACTCGCCCGTGTTTTATAGCTGTTCTTTTCACATCTGGGGTTTGGCTCGTCCCCCTTGGCCTGGGAAAGCAGCTTTGTGAGACGTAACTAACTGAGCATCAGTGTTACCTGGCTGCAGAAATGGTTAGCCAGGAGCCTCTGGCTTTGCTCCGTGCCGGAAGCCGGTGCTGAAGCTGGGCTATGACTGGGAAGCTGACGGAGGGGTCCCGAGCAGTGACCGCTGGAACGAGCGAGTCCCTGTGCCGCCCAGGACAGCATCTCTGCAGCTGCCGGCCACGCTTCTGCCCTTTGGCTGAGTCTCCCAGCGCACTCAAAACCCACCACGTCAGCAGTCCCACTGATGCCCAAAGGAAGTGGCTTTTTGTTGGACAGAAGTTCCCTGCCCTGTGAATGCAGTAAATAATAAGACTTTTTTTTCTTGTTTTAAAGCACAAGATTATCTCAACAAGAGTGAAAATTCCTGAGACACCTGCAAGCACTTAACTACTTTTTTTTTTTTCCTCCAAGGGCATCAGCAACGGACCAGTTCATAACTCTAGGAATTTAATTCCTTTAGAGAAGACACTTGCATCCTAGCCCTCATCCTTACAGCTTTTCAAGCCTCGGGAGGGGTGTGTGTGTGTGTGGGGAAAGTCCGCTCCGCTTTATTTCCACGTGAGAATGTCAGGCAATGCCCGGGCTGTCTGCATGTGCACAGCAGCTGTAACCCAAAGGACTTGCCGTGGCTTCACTATCTGGAGGGGAAACATTCATGCTGTGTTTTGGTCATGCCTCATTTAAAACTGAGTTTTTAAAACTACAGACTGGCTACAAGACAATGACGCTCATTCAGTAGGGGGTCACTAGCATCTAAAAAAAAAATTAAATAATAGAAAATATCAGGTACAGTCCAGATGCTTTGTGAGATTTTCTTTCAGGTGTGTGTATGTGTGAGTGCTGGGTCCTGCGTGTGTGCTGAAATGGTGCTCAGCAAGACCGAAGACTCCAAAAGGTGTATTCTTTTAACTCTCATTTTATTAATCAATAATATTTAACTTTACGTTAACTCCAAAGACAATTCAGCAGAAGGCTGTTAGTTGTTGTTTGATTTTTTGTTTGTTTTTTAAGGATGAGAAAATTAATTTAAACAAGAAAATATGCCTTGTACATGGAAAGGAACCTTAAAAAAATTGTATAAAAGCCTCCACTCCCTACTATGTCCTGAAATTACCCTTTTGGGAGAATTACCTTTAATTGTTAATTTCTTTCCTCAAAATGATGAGTATCAAAATTGAATATTTTCATGAGAACAAGTTTAATCCTGGTCAGCAGTCATGAAATGTGAGATAAATGACGGATATTCTACAGGGAGTTTTTTTCCGGAGACTGTAATTATCTACTGCAAGGTTTACGGATAAGCAAATTTAATTTTCATCCCCAAATTTTCCTTCCATCCAGTCATTCATCATTCACTCAACCCATCTCCTCAGCAAAAGGCACATTCTGTTTAGCAGGATTTCATCGGCTGGAACCAAGGTGACAGGAACAAAAGCACAGGCTGCAGAATTCATGGGAGGCTGGGCACAGCCATTGAGCCTCTCTGGGCCCTGCATGGCTCACTGACCGATGGCGTGTGCCACACACTAAGGCTGCACAGGGCAGCTAGGGCTGTGAGGAGGGCGTAAGACTCAGAGGGTGTAAAGACAAGCTGAGCTGTGCAAAAATATGGCCTGGCTAACAAGTGAGGAGAATTGAGTGGTAACAGGGCACTGAAAAAATGAAACAGTAGAGACAGTAGAGTGGAAAATATCAGGGTGCATCTCAGGTGCTTTGGGA
This sequence comes from Catagonus wagneri, assembly GCA_004024745.2. NCBI lineage: Eukaryota > Metazoa > Chordata > Mammalia > Artiodactyla > Tayassuidae > Catagonus > Catagonus wagneri. Next base: position 7,477,351 of record PVHT020000078.1, on the reverse strand, counting down.
AAGATTTCATTTAGTGTATGTGTGTGTATGAATGTGTGTGTGTGTGTGTGTGTGTGTGTGTGTGTGTGAGAGAGAGAGAGAGCCCGTACTGGGTCCTCATGAATAATGCCTTGCTATGCGTCACAGCCAAATGAGTTTGAAACTGCTGCTCTGGAGGACTAGGATGCAGATAGCTCCGCTGTGTGTCCTGGGTTCTGATGCTGCCGCAGAGGAAAGCTAAGAAAAGGCCCCGGGAGGGTGTCTTATCCACAGAGCTGGGACATACCTGTAGGAAGACAGGCTAGCATTCCAGGCCCTTCACTCCATCCACTCATCACACACAGGGAATCACAGTGACGCTTTCTGACAAGCCCTTATTCTACAGACGAGGGAGATCAGGCTGGGACAGGGGCCCAGCCCGTCCACGTCAGAGCCCGAGCCTCCACCCAGCGCTGCCTGCTGACCTGCTCCAGTCGGCTTTTCTTGGTCTTGATGCCCTCAGTCCAGCGACTTCCCCCCCAGTCCTGTGAGTGGCTCTCAGATGCTTGACGGCCACGTCACCTGCACCAAGGAAGTTCACATCCCCATGGGCCCCTCGCCATCCTCATCATCACATACTGTCCGCTTCGTGCCTGCAGGGGTTCCCATCATTTTACACCCACCTTCTTCATGAATCAATATATATATATATATCCCCATATGAGGAATGTCAGTGCCGGATTTTATTTTATTTTATTATCTCATTTATTTTTGCCTTTTAGGGCCATCACCCGTGGCATATGGAGGTTCCCAGGCTAGGAGTCTAGTTGGAGATACAGCTGCTGGCCTCCGCCACAGCCACAGCCATGCCAGATCCCAGCCACGTCTGTGACCTACACCACAGCTCACGGCAACGCCGGATCCTTAACCCACTGAGCGAGGCCAGGGATCGAACAGTGCCAGATCTATTCTAATCTGGTCTGTTAAAAACCAAACCTGTTTTTTTAAACCACTGCATTGATTTTGCAACCACGCATGGAGGGTTATCCCAGTTTGAAATTAGTCTCTAGCCTGTTTCTACTAAGAGGGAAAATACGCTGAAGGGATCGAATCAGTAAGGAACCAAACACAGACACTGAAGTGAAGGGCAGCCCCACCCTGTGGAGGCGTCCCCAGCGTCCCCGCTGTGATTGGCGCACCTTGCTGGCGGGCAGCCCCGCTCCACCGCACACCAGACACGGCTACTTACAGTCCATCAGGGGATTTCACAGACACCATCTCGTGCAACTGTCACGACAACGTGGCACTTGGAACGTTGTCATCCCCATTCTGAAGCGAAGCTAACAGGTCCCTAGGGGATGAGGGACCTACAAGGTCCTTCGGGTGAGTTGGGAACGAGAACTCTGACTCAATACTGTGTGTGTTTCTTTCTTCCTTCCTCCCTCCCTCCCTTCCTTTTCTTTTGCTTTTTAGGGTCACACGCCCCGGCATATGGAGGTTCCCAGGCTAGGGTTCTTACGGGAGCTGTAGCCGCCGGTCCACACCACAGCCACAGCAATGCGGGATCCGAGCCGTATCTGCGACCTGCACCACAGCTCATGGCAATGCTGGATCCCTAACTCACTGAAAGAGGCCAGGGATCAAACCCTCGTCCTCATGGATACTAGTCAGGCTCATTTCCGCTGAGCCACAATGGGAACTCCCTGTGTTTCTTTTTTTTCTTTTTATAATTTGTGTCTTTTTCTTCTGATTGCTTTCATTTGAAAATACTCAAAGGTGCTAACTAACAGGAAAGTAAAAGGTGCTAACAGGAAAGTAAAAATTACCCGTATGCTCTTCTTAGTGATAACTCCTTTTAACATGTTTGGACAATCCTTACTGTTTGGGATATTTTTTATTTTTGCTTTTATGAATTAGGGTCACCTTAGCTAGCTCGCATAGACGTGGGCAAAGCAGCGACTTCTCCACGGGGAGGGCTGGTCCCCAGCAAAGCCTGCCTTTCCAGTGCCGCTGAAAGCCAGGTCCAACCAGGCCCATCTCCTCGTCTTCCTTTTCTTAAACATACTGCACGGAGTTCCCATTGTGGCACAGCAGAAACAAATCCGACTAGGAACCATGAGGTTGAGAGTTCGATCCCTGGCCTTGCTCAGTGGGTTAAGGATCTGGCATTGCCGTGAGCTGTGATGTAGGTCGCAGACTCGGCTTGGATCTGGCATTGCTGTGGCTGTGGGTGCGACCCTAAAAAAAATACTGCAAAGCTCCATAAAGTAGTGGTGGGGGGGGGGGAGCAAGGCGGGAAAGACTCGCTGAGGCAGTGAGTCCCTTTTCGGACATTACAGGTTTTAATGGAAAAAAAAGTTATGAGTTTTTCTAACTAAAACTACCTAAGACCAAAGACAGAGAGAGAGAAGGAGGAGGAAAGACAAAGAGTGCTCTCAAGAGTGCCGGGGCCCATGGCTCCAAGACACTCTAGTCCTAGGATGCAGCAGGGTCAAGACTTGAGCCCTGAGCTCCAACCTCTGCCACCTGTGAACCTACCAATCAAGTTTGCCCTCTTGAGCTGTGAAGGCCTTATTTACATTATTTTGTTTATGCTTAAAATTTTTATATGACATGCTGTTTTTTTTTTCTTTTCAGCCACACCTGTGGCATATGGAAGTCTGAGCCACAGCTGCAACCTGCGCCACAACTGTGGTAATGCTGGATCCGTAACCCACTCTGCAGGGCTGGAGATCGAACCTGCACCGCCTCAGAGACTATGCCGGATTCTCAACCTGCTGCACCACAGTGGGAACTCCAACATGCTGCTTTTTGATGTACGCTGACTTTTGCCTGGGACTCAGTAAACTTACTGTTATATACATATATTTTTATGCACATGTTTTATATATATATTTATAATGTACATAAATGAATGGAACTGACATAATTATGAAACCAATTAATTATTCTCAGTAATTTGTCTTTGCATAGAAGCAACCAAAGTGTCCACTGACAGATGAATGGATAAAGCAGATGTGCTGCATACACTCAATGGAATACTACTCAGCCATAAAAAGAATGAAATAATGCCATTTGCAGCAACATAGATGGACCTAGAGATTATTATATTACATGAAAGTAAGCCAGACAAAGACAAACACCATATGATATCACTTATAATGTAGAATCTAAAAAAATGATACTCGGAGTTCCCGTCGCGGTGCAGTGGTTAACGAATCCGACTAGGAACCATGAGGTTGCGGGTTCGATCCCTGCCCTTGCTCAGTGGGTTAACGGTCCGGCGTTGCCGTGAGCTGTGGTGTAGGTTGCAGACGCGGCTCGGATCCTGCGTTGCTGTGGCTGCGGCGCAGGCCAGTGGCCACAGCTCCGATTAGACCCCTAGCCTGGGAACCTCCAC
>PVHT020000078.1:7394416-7473893 GCA_004024745.2 Catagonus wagneri | reverse complement strand
GGGTGTGGCCATAAACCCGCGGCCATAAAATGACAAAAGGCAAAAAAAAATAAATAAATAAATAAATAAAAAATAAAAAAATAAAAAAATGATACAAATGAATTTATTTACAAAATGGAAAGACACAGACATAGAAAACAAACTTATGGTTACCAAAGGGAAAGGGAGGGGAGGCATAAATTAGGAGTTTGGGATTAACAGATACACAGTACTATATATAAAATAGATAATCAACATGGAACTACTGTATAGCACAGGGAATTATGCTCAATATCATTTTTTTGCCTCTTTTTTTATTTTTCCATTATAGCTGGTTTACAGTTTTCTGTCAGTTTTTCAACTGCACTGTGTAGTGACCCAGTTATGCCTACATATATAGATTCGTCACAAGTGATTAGACATAGTTCCTGGTGCTATACAGCAGGATCTCCTTGCTTTTCCATCCCAAAGGCAGTAGTCTACAACTATTAACTCCAGACTCCCATACCATCCCACTCCCTCCCCAACCCTCTTGGCAACCACAAGTCTGTTCTCCAAGTCCATGATTTTCTTTTCTATAGAAAGGATCATTTGTGCAGTATATTAGATTCCAGATATAAGTGATGTCAAACTACCATATGACCCAGCAATCCCACTCTTGGGCATATATCCAGACAAAACTTTCCTTGAAAAATACACTTGCACACACATGTTCATTGCAGCACTATTCACACTAGCCAAGACATGGAAACAACCCAAATGTCCATCAACAGATTGGATTAGGAAGAAGCGGTGTATATATACACAATGGAATACTACTCAGCCATAAAAAAGAATAAAATAATGTCATCTGCAGCAACATGGATAGAATTAGAGACCCTCATGCCGAGTGAAGTAAATCAGTAAGAGAAAGACAAATACCATATGCTCAATATCTTGTAATAATCTATCATGGAAAAGACTCTAAAACAGAATATCTATATCTGTATCTATATAGATACATATAGATATAGATATCACATTCTTTTATAGATATCACATTCTTTTATATATGTTATCTTCTTCTGTAATATATATGTATAACTGAATTACTGCATATGTACCTGAAACTAATACAACATCGTAAATCAACAATATTTCAAGAAACTTTAAAAAAATGTCTCTGAGTAAAACTTACACGTTAGCACTCAGTGTGTGCATCACATATACACATGACTGCATGTGTAGATTATAATGCATCTGCAGCATATATTACCCAACGCTCCTCAGCTTTTACCTGTGTAAAGAAAGGTGTTGGTGTGTCCTCCTACCACCACGTCCACGCCCTTCACCTTCTGAGCGATGAGTTTATCCATTTCGAAACCAGAATGTCCCAGTGCAATAATTTTGTTCACATTTAGAGTTTTTAGCTTGTCGACTTCGGGTTGCAATGCAGCGATTTCATCTTCAAATACTAAATTTGTTCCTAAGGAGGAAAGTAAATATAGACACTTACTAACAGTAACTTTTATGGTATGGCTTATTATATGAGCATACCAAGTAAAAATACCCTAACAACCTACAGCACTTAAATTACTGAGACCAAGACTTATAAATTCAATATAGAATCCTTACAAGGCCAATACAAACTCACATCAATATCCTCAGTTATATTCACTTAATATATTGCACTGGTTTAAGGCTGTGGATATTATGTTGCTTGAATTCAGTCTGAAACTATGAGGAGGCTCCAGACATGGAATCTATTTATTTTTTAAATCTATTTTTACATCATGCCAATGCAGAGCATGCCTGAGCACGTAAGCATAAAGCTGTGGATGTCAAGTCATTATGCAGTACACCTTAAAACCATGCTGGATGTCAACCAAATCTCAATAAAACGGACACAAAACAAACAAGCAAAACCAAAACAGATTAGCTACTCTACAGCTTTGTTTGCAATTCAGCATAATCAGTCTTCAGACTTGCAATTAGTCATTGCATGCCAATTTCAGGACGCTGCTGACCACTCTGACCCGTCCACTTGATAAGTCAGCGCTGGAGCAACATCCAGTTGCGTTCAGAATTGGATCTCATCCGAGGACTGGCTCTGAGCACGTGCACATCGTCCGGTCGCTCACTGCCCCCACGAAGTGGTGAGCGAAGCCTGCCCACTGGTGCGGTTGATGAGTGCGGGTGTGGCTGTGCAGCCCCGGTGCTCCGTGCGCTGTGGGCACCTGGGATCCAGTGCGGCAAGACTGCCAGGCTCTCTGTCTGTCTCTGTGGCGAAACCCCAGCTTGGCTTGAGGGCATATGGCTCTGACTGGCACAGAGGTGACTGCAAACACAGAGGCACTGCCCTGAAGTCACGTCCAGCATCCTGTAGCTTGGGATCCTCCAGATGATCCAGATTCCCGCATGCTAATATCCCAGAACCATCACTAAAATTAAAAGCCAAAGCGTGATCTCCATCTCGTAAAGACCTTTCAAAACCCGGGAGTCTCCCATCTCCAGTCTGAAAAGTATTCATTTTTCTAAGGCGCTACAAGGCTGTTAGAAACGTCCCTTGTGACTCTGTGGTGTTTGGGAGCCTCTGTGCGCTGCACGTAGGGGAGCTCTGGAGTCTCTCGTGGTAATCAACCCAATGCGTGCAAAAGAAGTGTGGAAAATGAACAGCTCCGCTGACCGCAAAGCCCCAGGGGGACCGCAGATGGAGAGCCCGAGAATGAATGGCTCGCAGATGTGTGAGCTGGGACCCGCAGTGCTGTCCCAGTAACTCACAGGCAACATTTAAAAAATCAGGAGTTACAACAGCTTGGCCACCACTGTCTGCCACGAGGACATCACAAATAAGTTGGTTTTTGCCGGTCATCCCAAGAAGCCCAGAGCTCCTGGGCCACCTGTCATGTCCTCATCTCTGTGAGCCTCTCCCTGAATCTCCCTTAACGATGACAAGAGGCTCCTTCCCCCACGCCACACACGCCACTCCCCGCTCCTGCTTAATTTCTGTGCCATTCACCACCTTCTGATGCACCAAACATTTTACTCATCGCTTTGTTCTCCCACTAACTGGTCAGAGCCAGAGGCAGGGCTTTGGGGGCTTAGCATCCCTGGGACCTGGAACGGCACCTGCCACGTAGGCAGGCAGTCAGGGGAAAGCCCGAACGAACGAAACTGAATGAAAGCACGGGCTGTATCTCAGGATCTCATGGGGGAGTGAGAGGAATCGCATCATCTGGCTACAATAAATGTGCTACAAACACAAACTGTACGTGTGGGCACCCAGGCCACCAGGATTGGAGGAATAAGGCTGGACTGGGGGCCAGAGAGCCGCAGGATGAACCAGCTGCTGGGTCTGTGGTCTTGGGCGAAGCAAGGGTCCCCAAAGACACTGCTTCATCCCTGCCCAGCTCGGCCCTGTCCCTGCAGGGTCCAGCCTTCTCTCCTGGGAGCTGCTGGAAAGAGCATGGCCCCTTGAGACCCGCCCTGACTATTATAACCTGGTAAAGAACTATAACGGGGTGCCATCAGAGTCCCAGCAAGGGTGGTCTGATTTTCTGGAGCCCCCATCTCTTTACCACCCCATTTTATTTTATTCACTTTATTGTTTGCTTTTTAGGGCCGCACCTGCAGCTTATGGAGGTTCCCAGGCTAGGGGGCAAATCGGAGCTACAGTGCCGACCTATGCCACATCCACAGCAACTTGGGATCCGAGCCACGTTTGCGACCCACACCACAGCTCAAGGCAGCGCCAGATCCCCAACGCACTGAGCGAGGCCAGGGATCGAACCCACATCCTCATGGATACTAGTCAGATTTGTTTCCGCTGCTCCACGAAGGGAACTCCCCTTTTATCTTCTTATTGCTGACTGTTAAAGGAGCGGTAATGCTTTTCTCCAACTCACGCTGAAGTCCTCAGCCCGACTGTGCAATCCTCACCCCACTTTCCAGCTTTCCCTATTTAGAACCCATCTTCTGGGACACTGAACACCCTGGCCCCACACCCCCCTGCTCTCATAGGTTCATTCCAGCAACACTCACTGAGAACGTCCCGTGCTGGCACCGAGCAGGTCCCGGCCCTCAGGAGCCTGCGTCCTAGCAGGTGACTCAGACCTCGCTTCTGGAATGCCCTTTGCCCCGGGATGCCCTGCACACCCTTGAAGGGGCCGAATCTACCTGAGGCCCCCCCACCCCAGCTCACCATCACGCCTTTCACTCACCGGACCCCCTCCCTCCCTCTCTGACTTTACGACTGTCTTAGGGCATTTAATTACATTCTACTCTAAGCGAACTCAAAACTCCCCTGGATTGAACAGAAATTACAGAGACATGTTAATTATCCAGTTATTCAACATGCCCACATCTTCAGCCAAAGATCCTCTGCCCTGTAAGGTTCCAGATGTCCCTCGGAGGAGACCCAGCTCTGATCTCGGGCCGCTCCGGTCATGCACGAGGCCGATGCTGAGGGCAATGTGATAAGGGGAGGTGTTTTCGGGGGGTGCTGGGCTGAGGGGGCCCTGCAGCTAGTCTGGGCCGTGTCGACCCAGCCCTGCTCACGCCGGTGACCGGTTCACTCTGTAATCTCCGCCCTCCTCTGGGCAGCAAAGCCCCAGGTGGCCCCGAGAAGCAGCGTCCGCTGAGCCCCGGGGAAGGTGTGAGCAGCCTGAGCGGCGCTGTCTGCAGGGCTGGGGAAGGACCGAGGTCTGGCCGGGCCGTAGAGAGCGGCCTGAGGCATCGACAAGTCTCTCTGGTGGAACCACATCCCTTTTAGTCAGAAGAGCATTCTTAAAACACTTCAAAAGCTGGTGGCTCGTCACACCCATGACCGCCCTCTGTGGTTTCACAGCGTCCTCAGCCACAGCTATTGACTGTGTGCAGAGGCTTGATCGCCTGGAGTGCTGACAGGCCCCACGTCTCTGCCAGCGGAGAGTGACCAAGCCCTGCCGGACCCTCTCCCCTTTGGGGCTACTCAGGGTCAAGTTGACCTTTAGCTGGTTTCTGATGGCCTGCACCTATTTTAACAACAACAACAACAAAAATATATATATATGTATGACTTTTCCAATTGTTAAATAATGAGACGTACTTAATCGGTTAATTCTTAGCGAAAACCTTGTTTCTGTTAGTTAGCTCCTACTTTCCTTTTTCTCTTAAATGTGGAAAGAAAATCGATTTGGATAATTTAGGAAAAAAATGTATTTTTGGTAGCACTGCCAAACTGCTCTGCAAAAGTGGCTCCAAAACGTTTCCCGAATGGCCCTAGGGTCATACGTGTACACATGTATGTAGAGATAAAGCATATATAGGAAGGAGTTCCCGACGTGGCTCAGGGGAAACGAAACTGACTAGTATCCATGAGGACGCAGGTTCGATCCCTGGCCTTGCTCAGTCGGTTAAGGAGCCGGCGTTGCCGTGAGCTGTGGTGAAGGTTGCAGATGCATCTCGGATCCTGTGTTGCTGTGGCTGTGGAGTAGGCTGGTGACTACAGCTCCGATTAGACCCCTAGCCTGGGAACCTCCATATGCTGCAGGTGTGGCTCTAAAAAGACAAAAAAAAAAGCATATATATGTGTGTGTGTATGTATATATATATATATATATATATATATATATATATATATATATATGGAATTACATAAGACTAGTCAAGAATATATATATGTATTTTTTCCCCAGAAAGCCAGATATAATAAAGTCATTAAAACTACAAGAGATAAACAATGAAGAAGGGAGAAAGGAGAAATAACTAGACATGGAAAAGAAAGGAAAGGTGAAGGAAAGATACTAGAAAAGGAAAGATGAAGGAAATTGAAGTAAAACCCTGGCTGCAGAGGGCATGAGTCACAGGGCTCTCATTCCCGTTTGGCACTGGATAGAAACGGCCTTCTCGTCCAATTCTGAATGCACTCAGTTAAACAAAGACATTGATTATGTCAACAAAGAAGCTCGCTGAGCAGGAAGGAGGGTGAATCTTTCAGAAGTAACTCAGGACAACCGGAAGTCACAAGTTGTTTCTTAGCAACATCATCTAAGTCCCCACATGTCCAACGCCATGCGTTGTTCCTACTTGAACCAAAAAAGAAGCCCAAGCTCCCAGGTAGTGTATCTATTTTCAAGCAGTGAGGGCTGGAAAAGAAGAAAATACCTGGATTTGAGAGAAAAGGGGTTTCTTTCGAAGTGTATCCGACAATCCCCACGACTTCATTACCAACAGGAAGAATTTTATAGGGTGAATAAAGTCCTGAAATCTGAGACGCCAGCGGCCCCTTGGCTTTGATGTTTGCGCTCAGAATTGGAAATTTGGCCTCTCTGAGGAGTGGATCAATCAGTCCTTCCACACCATTATCGAATTCATGATTTCCCAGGGCCTAGGAGAAAGGGAAAAGAGAAAAAGGATTAGGTACTCTGGAATCGCCAATAAGAGCATACTTTAAAGAGTATTACCTTAGCACGGGGCCCCCCAACCTGGCAGAGCCCTACGAAGCCAAGCGCGTGACTGCTGTCCTCCTCACGCCCAGAGGTTTTACTCCAGGGCCCCGGGGTCGGGACTGGGAGCAGCCAGGTCACGAGGCTGGCTTAAGGGCTCCCCAGACCCCGCCCCACCCGCTGAGGGTGACATCCACGTGCGCAGGAGTCACCTGGACTCCTGGCTGGACGTCCGCTGTCCTGCCATTGCCAGATCTGAGAGCCTGCCTTTACCAGGCTCTGCCCAGCCCTTTTGTGCTCCGTTTTCTCTCACGAGCCCACCTTTCAGTCCACCAGCCCAATCGTTCCAACCCCATCTGACGGGGAGAACAACAGGACTTTAGCAAAAGGGCCTGGGGACGTGGTACAGACACCAGGGGCGTCCCCACCCCACCGCAGCTCAGCACCTCCTGGGCCGTGATGTCATTATGTTCCCACAGCCGTTTCTTCCTAAGGACTCCGTGGTCCTCTCGTCTTCTGGGAAGATGAGGCTCCCCAAGGGTAAGGCAAAGATCGTACTTGACAATGGGCCGTTGGTTTCTGCCTCCCGTTAGCACCCGGGCCACCCTGTGTTTCATTCCCGGCCACTTCCCCTCTGAGGATGAGGAAGAGCAGGGTGGCGAAACCATCATGGGCCCCTGGGGTTCAGGACCGGTCCCGGAGCCAGGGCTCGGGGAGGAGCTGGCACAGTTTAACGCAAGCCCTGCTCCCACCTTCTCTACTCGCCCGAGTTCCTCTCTGCTCTGGGACTGGCAGAGAGGAGCAAAGCAACCGCTCTGATGTCTGGCCGCCTCCCCTGGGGGGATGCTGACAAAATGCCATATGCCAGAAGCTTCGCCGCCCTTCTCCGCAGGCCTCCTGAAGAAGCCCATTTCCTCTCGGCACCCGCCACCTGCTCCGGGCCAAGGCCAACTTGCCAGCTTAGTATTTGAACCGGTGAGTCTCAGACTTTCTAAACACTGCACCCAATTTGGCTTCACTCTGAGGGTCATCTGGCAACAGGCCTGGAAGGGCTGGCCGGTGACCCCCCGACCTAAATCAGAGCCCCCACCCCCTGCCCCATTCTCTCGCTGCCCCACCCTCCTGCTTCCTACAGCTGTCACTCTGCAGTGGCTTGGTCTGCATGCTCCTGGGGTCCTCCCACTCGAGTGCTCCCTGAGCCACTGCATCTGCCACTTCCGCCCTGCTGGGCACCAGAGCCCCTCACCTGCCCTGAGCACCTGCGCTCGAAGGGCCACGTGCATCGTGTTCTCCCGCGCAGGTGTTGACACAGAGAAAGCGACAGTGTCTTCATGTTCCCTCCCCCCGTCTCCCAATTTAAACTCAGAATTTCTGAATGTGCCTTTCCCCCCATCTCTGAGTATCTGCTCATGTGTACTTCTTTCTCTTACCTATTGCTTCCCTTTTAAAGGCTGACCTAGTTAAAGGTTCTCCCAGTCTTGGGAAATTGTGTTTTTCTCTTCTCTTCTTAGAACACCATGGTTTCTTCCTGTGGTGAAATAAGTCTGCCTTATGAGATTACAATAACTATCTTGCTTAACTGTAAAGTTTTTTTTTCCTTTTTTTTGGCGGTGCCCATGGCATGCAGAAGTTCTGGGGCCAGGGATTGAACCTGCACCACAGCAGTGACAAGGCCAGATCTTTAACTTGTTGAACCACCAGAGAACGCCTAAGGGTTTGTTTTTTTTTTTCCTTTTTTTTTTTTTTTTAAGAATGTTTCTGCAGCTCTTAATGGAGGATTATTCAATATGGCAGCTGTCTTGCACTTTACCAACAGCATTTTACCGCCAGTCCTCAGCCACGGCTGAAGTTACTGCTTTCTTTTATTTGTCTTGCTTGCTGTCTCCTCCCGGGACTTAAGTGTAACGTCCCGAAAGCGGGGACCTTGGTTGCCTTTTTGCCTCTCTGCCTGGTGGGCGGCTGGGAGAGGAGCCTCGATGTGGGTGTTGGGTGCTGTGCATGGCCTGCTCGAACAATCTCACTTGCACCCACACCTTCAAGTCCTAACTAAGCACCTGCACCCTTGACTTGCCTCCTGACTCTGCACTAGTATGTCTCACTATCATGTGGGCATTGCCCCCAGCATCTCACAAGCATCTCAAGCTTACCATGATTAAAGCCCCTGCCTCGAGGATTCCCATTTTGGTCCAAGAAGGCCAGTCAGTAAAGCCAGGAGCCCTGGAGCAGGTTTATCCCTCACCCCGCGTGCTCTCTCTCCCTCATCTCCCAGCAGCATCCCTCACTTTTGCCTAAATGCTTTTGTTCAGCCCATCCCGTTGCTACCACCTGTGTGTGATCCTGCCCATTCTCGGCAACAGCTTCCGAACTGGCCTCCAACCCCCCTTCCTCACTCGCCTCCCCCGCTCCAGTCCCTCTTCTAAACCATCCTGTATATTGCTGTCAGAATCATCTTTCTAAAATGCAAATCTGAACTTGTCAGTCTGGACCTTAAGGTCCCACAGAGGCTGCCCCCTGCCTCTGTGATCAAGTTCAATGTCTTGAGCTCTTTGACATCTGGTCTGGCCTTCCCCTCCAGCTCCCTCTGACACCCACCCCTAGGCAGTGGGCAGCGGGCAGGCCTGGCTCCATCACTCATGAGCAGTGACCTGGGCATATTTCTAAACTGCAGCTTCCTCTGGAAGGGCAGCCATCGAATAAAACAAAAGTTGTAATGAGAGTGAGCCAGCACTTGCTAATGCGATGATGCCACACACCAGCATCACGCAAGGTGTTTATTTGTAGAAAACCTGGTTTCCCGCTGTGAAGTTGGTATTATTACTATGCTCATGTTACAGAGGAGAAAAACTGAGATCTAGAGACATTAAATGAATCATTCAAGGTCACATCGCAAGTGGTACAGCTGGGACCGGAGATACTTCCGTTGGACTCCAACCTTTTTTTTCTTTTTTTTTAGAGTTTTATTTTTTATTTAAAAAATTTTTAAATTATGGTTGACTTACAATGTTCTGTCAATTTCTGCTGTATGGCAAAGAGACCCAGTTATACATTTCTATACATTCTTTTTTTCACACTATCCTCCATCATGTTCCATCACAAGTGATTGGATATAGTTCCCTGCGCTGTACAGCAGGATCTCATTGCTTACCCATTCCAAATGCAGTAGTTTGTATCTACTAACCCCAGACTCCCAGTCCAGCCCCTCCCTCCCTGACCTCCCTTGGCAACCACAAGTCTGTTATCCATGCAACAAGTTTGTTTCTTTCTTGTTGATAGGTTCATTTGTGCCATATATTAGATTCCAGGTATAAGTGATATCATATGGTATTTGTCTTTCTCTTTCTGATTTACTTCACTTAGTATGAGAATCTCTAGTTCCATTCATGTTGCTGCAAATGGGCTCCAACCTTCCCGTTTTTGTTTTGTTTTGTTTTGTTTTTTTTGTCTTTTCAGGGCTGCACCCATAGCATACGGAGGTTCCCAGGCTAGGGGTCGAGTCAGAGCTATAGCTGCCAGCCTACACCACAGCCACAGCCACGCCAGATCCGAGATGCATCTGTGACCTACACCACAGCTCACAGCAATGCTGGATCCTTAACCCACTGAGTGAGGCCCGGGATCGAACTCGCAACCTCATGGTTCCTAGTTGGATTCGTTTCTGCTGCGCCATGACGGGAACTCCAGGCTCCAACCTTCTTAATCTCTATGCTTGGACGTAACAGGCTTTGCAGAAGGCCTAGTACAGAGTGAGCACTCAAAATGAAATCCTGACTGACTCCTTGCAGTTCTCAGTATTCTCACTTATCTTTGTCCCTCTGCATAAGATAGGCACCTGGTGACCAATCGATTAATGCACAGATAGGGAGACAGACCAGTCCTTTTCTCACTCCAGGCCTTTCTGACATTATTCCCTGCTCCTTTACATCTTACACAGCATTTGTAGCACAGCTGTAAGGTAACTTAAAAATTCACATTGCAGTATTATTCTGCCTTTGGGGGCCCTCTCTGAAGAGGTCTGTCCACCTTCCTGTATGTGTGTTTGTTGACTTTTTGCTGTTCTGCGCAGTTTTCCTCAGACGTTTACCAGCAAATCCTAATCTGAGCTATGCTGTTGCTTGTCACTGTCATCCTCACACCAGCGGGTGATCGTCCTGACCCCAAACCACGTTCTCACGCTCTCTTTTGGTTTTCTGCTTTCCAATCATTTCATTTCCAGTACTGGAAACAAAATTCATTTTCATTCATTCATTCAAGAGCCCTATTCACTCACTGATTCTAGCCCGAAGACCACCTTGCATATCTTTCCTATAGACACTAAATTTCACCCAATGTACTTTTCTGTAATTTAAGAGCGCTTCACTTCACAGAATGGCTTTCTTCAGTAGCTCCAATGGTGGGGGGGGGAGAATGGCAGAAATGTGATGAAAGGACCTGGTCTAGCCCCAGCTTCTCACCCTCACTGCCTCCTTGGTGCAGGAGAAGCCTACATCACTATTAAAAATAAAACCAGAACAGATGATCTGATGTGAAAGAAACTTTCCACATTTTCCAGCTAGCGTTTTCGACTACTCAAACACCTGGAATGCTGCCTGCCTTTTAAAGCTAAAAACAAAGGAAAATCTAAGACCAAGAGGAGAGCTGCTTTTTCTGTGACTCAAAATCCTGTTGTTGTTGTTATTCTCAGGAATACAGTCAGTTGTATTTTAACCCCTTCTGTAGGTATCTGTTAATATTTTACATTGGATGTGGATAGTTTGTGCAAGTCCAGCGGCTTTGCAGAAACTCTGGACTAGGGATGGGGCCCAGGAGGCTTTCCAGGTCATATGAATCAGCAGTGGAGGAATGAGGATATTCTGACTTTCTTGTTATGATTATTAAGAATATCTTACAGTGAGCAGTAAGGGAAAACTTCCGTTACAAACTTGGGTTTGTAATTCTCACAAATTCTGAACACAGGACAAAGTTTAACTTCCCTTTGGGCATAAGCAACTTCCTTACATAGACACGTGTTCGGGTGCTCGTTCATTCATTTATTTCCAATGCACCGAAGTGAAAGAGAATTTAACCTTCAACGATCACCTTTTGGATAACAAATTCAATGAAGGTGCCTAGTATCTACCCAAGTTGAAGGGCAAACAAAGACATGATGTCATAATGCCCCCCCTCCCTCCAGGACAGATGCTGATTAACTGGGGGAGACAGTCTTTCCCACTGAGTTTGGGCTGAACCTCAAAATCCTTCTTGTCCCAGCCCTGAAGGGAGTTCCTGTCAAGCAACTAGAGACTGACATTTGAGATGAACTTGTTTTCATACCTGCACTAAGATAATAATTATAAGTGTGGAATCTATGGACTTGTAACAGCAGTAAGACACGTTTTCAGGGAGCGACTCATGCTTAAGGCAATACTTTCAAATCCTTTCTGACTTTTCTCTATTATTTTGTTCCACAAGGTGTCTGGATGGAACTGCAAGTAAATTCAGCCACGCTGCACCCTGACCACACTGTCCTCTGAGCCCTCACTCAGGTTTTCTCTTTCCCAAAGCTCTTCCTACGAGGAGCTGACATTTCTTTGTTTCCTCCCTTCACCCATAAACACACGCTCCCAGTGCTATCAGTGAATGAACGGACAGAAGAAATAATAAGAATACTCCTCAGGGTGACAGTGAAAGAAACAAAAGCACTTGGCTTGGGAGTGGGTGGGCACCGGGGGCTGATACAGGGGGCAGTTCAAGGCCTGAGTCTCGACACAGAAGCCAGGGGCCATCCGCTGGCCTTCTATGAAGACCTCTCATTATGCTGGAGTATTTTGTTTTTATGGAGAAATCTTCCACTCTCTGAATTCTCCAGTTACAGTTGATTGAGCAAAGCCATTTCTCTCCCTGTTACTAAAGAATATGCATTAATCGGCCCCCAGGATCCATTTAAAATGTACTGAACACTGAAGAAATGCTTGGGAAATATTTAACAGGCGAATGAACAACAAATGATTGGTGAGAGGGAGGAAAAAAAGAGACAGAGAGTGAGTTCCCAAGGCTGCAGCCTCTTCCCTGTAACCCGAAATTCTGTGCCAGCGTCAGTCTGTCTGTCCTCTGTGCTGTGATGGGAACAAGGTTCAGACACAGTTGCTCTGGCCTCTGGCACGAAACAGGTGAAGAGTTCTGTTCTGAAAGCCTCGGATGGGTGGACACAGCAGCCACAGAGTGATAATTTTAGCAGGAAATGGGGCCACCAAAACCAAGCAAGCAGCAAAGCCCCGAGAGATGAAAGAGCCTCACAGGCCAAGAACCTTCCAGGCCTCCCCGAATAAATCAAGCTGTGAGGTGGTCACGGTGGCCCAGCGCCTCATGCGGCAACCTTGGCTGCTTTGCCTTGACCTGCAGCAGCATTTCATTCCAAGTGTCATCAGAAAATTTAGATTTCTTTTTCCAAGTTTGAAATGACCACCCATCCCTCCATTTCAGGCCTGTCCACCTTGATCCCAGGCAAGAGCATTACAGTCACTGAAAACGGGCCTGCTGGGGAGGGGACCAATGGGCAGAGACCTGGGCCTCCTGCTTGTTTCAGGAGACGCTACGTGGAGTTGCCTGGGAATGTCCTGGTGCTCACGGCCCTCTCCTCCGTCCTCCCCAAGGCTCCCCGCTCCCCCCAGCTGTTGGCCAGGGTGTCCCCGGCCATCAACCACCAGCAGAAGGACCCCTGCGCTCAGTAAGCCAGGGAAGGGGACATTTGGGAGACTCAACCCCAGAGGAACACCCAGAAAAGCAGTGCAGCCATGGCCAGCTCTTGCCTCTCCCTCGGGCCTCCCCTCATGGCCAACCAGCCTCATCCTGTTGCTTCTGCTTTTGCACCATCCCCTCCAGGGGTCCCCACCTCCGCACGCTCCCTCTGCCCCACTGTGCCTCATCACTTCTCTCCCTGACCTTTCCAGAGTCTTCTAGCTGGTCTCTGGGCCACCAGGTGCACACGCCTCCTGCCCACTTA
The DNA here is from genome assembly GCA_004024745.2 of Catagonus wagneri. Taxonomy (NCBI): domain Eukaryota; kingdom Metazoa; phylum Chordata; class Mammalia; order Artiodactyla; family Tayassuidae; genus Catagonus; species Catagonus wagneri. The sequence goes on along the minus strand of PVHT020000078.1, from coordinate 7,460,531 downwards.
CCATGGGCCACCGGAATGCACTTCCCCAAACAGCCACCCCACTGCTCCCGGCCCTGCTGGGTCTCTGCAAGGCTTCCCACTTCCCACCGAAATCCACGCTACCCCACGTTGCCCGAGCCCCTCCCTGATCTGCCTCGCTTTTCCTGCCAGACCAGGGGCCCTCGGTTCCAGGAACACGAAACCACCCACACGCAACAAGCTGCCTTAGATGCAGCTCAGGTGTGACTTCCGTGGCACCTCCACTGCCAACAGCCCTCCTGCTGCATCTGTCACATTCGCTGCCGCTATTTGTTTATGCATCTTTCTTTCCAAGGCAGGAGCGGTGATGTCGCCCCAGTATCATCTGTGAGACCAGCGAGCACCTGGCACCAATGCCCAGCAAGTGTTTACTGAAAGTATAATAACACCATCCGCCCCACCTGCTCCTTTCTCTCCCTCTCTCTCTTTTTTTGCTTTTTTAGGGCTGCACCTACAGCATATGTAAATTTCCAGGCTAGGAGTCAAATGGGAGCTACAGCTGCAGGCCTATGCCACAGCCACAGCAACACCAGATCCGCATGCGGCGAGCTGCATCTGCGACCTACGCCACAGCTCACGGCAACGTGAGGCTCGAGGCCAGGGATCGAACCCGCATTCTTATGGATAATAGTCGGCTTCGTTTCCATTGCACCACAACAGGAACTCGCACCTGCTCCTTTCAAATGGGCTCCATTTCATGCTCTGATTTGGCATGTGAGCCATTAAAACTTTTCAGAAGAAGGCAAGATAGAAACACACACTTGTAAACAGTTGCTAAACAATATCTTAGTTGTAACACAAGAGAAGCCAAAGGAAGCAGGTGAACCGCCAGTAAGCTTGGCCAAATGCATCACAACTCATGGCCTGGTTCTCTTATTCCATTGCCTGTGTTTTAATTACTATTGCTACTAATATCTTATTGGCACTTGTTTGTGAGTAAAACACATTTAAAAAAAAAGTTTTCTGAACTCTTCTGGTCTTGGGTGTACACACATGAACATTATTATATAGATTTCATGATGGCAGTTAGAAAATGGGGCTTTCTGAGGTTTCTTTCCATTGGAAATCTGCTAAGGAGACCAACTCTTTGGTGTGTCAAAGGATAACCATACAGTATCTGAATTAGAAAGAAGATATTTCATAGCTCTGTCACAAGGGACAGTGAAAATGACCAGTGGAATTGAAGGGAATTTCAAAAAAGAGAAAAAATTTAAAAGATAAAAAACACGACAAAAAGAAATATTAAGATTAGTTAAGATTTTCATGCTACATGGCCCGGCTCCAGTCACATATTAACTTGTACAGTCCTTACAATGCTATGAGGCAGGTGCTATTATTTGTCCTTTACATGGATGGGGAAATCAAGGCCTGGGGCTTACACAACTAGCAGGTGGCAGAGCTGGGATTTGAACAAAGCGAGGCTTTAGCATCCGGGACTTAGCCACTCTGCCAAACTGCCACTAATGCAAGCATCTGGAAGGGATGAACACTGGTTTCTTCCAGGGTTCTAAAGGACCAAGAAACAAGGCCCTGGTCCTTGTCCTCAGGAAGGGTGGGGCAGCCAGGGAGAGAGCGTGACATGAGCTCATGCATCCATGCAGCAAGTGGGAACCACAGAGAGGGGCACGTGTGGCAAAGATGCAGGCACACCCTGCCAGTTAAGGATGGTTGGGGCTCCAAGTGTGAGTTCCATCTGGGCAGGGGAAGCTCCCAGGCAAAGGACATCAGCTGTATCAACAAACTACGGGATGAAGACGTGACAGCCGAGACAGTCAAACCTGTCCCAAGTGAAGATAAGAGGCTTAGACCCAGGTAGAAGAAAAACAAAGGAAGAAGTAAGAGCAGTGCAGTATGCGTGATACAGAAGAAAAGAATTTCTGTTTTAATCCACAGAAAGCAACTGCAATAACATCAAAAAGTCATAAGTCAGAAATGTCGAACACATGAATTTAATTAGTCATTTAGCTCATGCCACGAAAGATTGGAGGCTGTAGGACATGCTATAATTTAAGGGGAGGAACCTGGTCTATGACACAGTGGGGCTCGGATGCCAGTCACTCCAGAAAGCAGCAACAACTGTAACAGTGGAGGATTACAAGTTAGGTTTGGTTTGGTCGGTACATGTCTGGCGTGGCGGCCACTTCTGGTGTTGGGTTGTGTGCCACAACCCTAGTCTTAGGCTCCGGCAGGTGTGCATGACATCTGCTTGAATGGCAGAAAAGATCCTCAGGCTCAACCCAGCTTACCCGCACCTCAATGTTTGTTGACTGAATGAATGACCAAGTACTGAACAGACAGCGTTTCGCATTTGCCATATAAGCTCTCTACATGCAAAATACCCATCTCAATGTTACATTTAGAATTATCTGCTCAACTAGCTGGGTTCCAGGAAGATTTGTCTATATCTCTGAGGATGTAGAGGGCTCTAGCTAATGCTTGGATTCTACACAGGACCAATTATTCAAGGGACGGAAAAGAAGTGTCAAGAGGATTTTCAAGTTCTGTTACATAGTTGAAGAACCCAAGGAAGGGGTTTACACAGCATCCAGATGTATTTGTGAGTGAAGTATGGAAAGCTGTCCATCTGCTGTGTAATTTGTTCAGTTCTGTCCCATTTTCAGTTAAGAAATCACAGATGCTAGGACAAGATGAGCTAATAAGCTGCCTCTGCTTCCTCCCCTCTGTATCTGAGGCTGGTCTCACCCAGCTTAGCCTGGGTGTGGAATTCAGCCTGAAAGAGAGGAAGCAGAGGTCCAGGACCTTAGCCACAGGATGGGGTGGGAGGTGCTCCTAACACTGAGGCCGGGGGACCCACAACCCACCAGACACACACAGCTTCCAAAGTCTGAGGTCTAGAAATGACTACCAACTTTCTTTGCTTAAAAATAAATATCACTGGCTACATATATATATATATATATATATATTGGAATACTACTCAGCCATAAAAAAGAATGAAGCAATGCTGTTTGCAGCAACATGGATGCAACTAGAGATTCTCAAACTAAGTGAAGTAAGAAAGAGAAAGACAAATATCATATGGATCACTTACATATGGAATCTAAAATATGGTGCAAAAGAACCTACCTACAGAACAGAAACAGACTCACAGACATAGAGAACAGACTTGTGGTTGCCGAGGGGGAGTGGGAGGGAGTGGGAAAGACTGGGAGTCTGGGGTTAATAGATGCAAACTATTACATTTAGAATAGATAAACAATAAGGTTCTACCACATAGCACAAGGAACTATATCTAATCTCCTGGGATAGACCATGATGGAAAATAATATTTAAAAAAAGAACATATATATATATATATATATATATATATATATATATATGAGCAGGTCACTTTGCTGTACAGCAGAAATTGGCACAACATTGTGAATCAACTATACTTTAATGAAAAATACCACTGCCATCTGGTATCTCTTTCAAGCTTCCCAAACCAGCACTGCTGATCTGTCTTCCTGGAACATCGCTGCTTTGTTATTAAAGACAATGTGATCCAAAGTTTCTGGGAACCCTCTTACACTCTTGGTGAGAATGCAAACTGGTGCAGCCACTATGGAAAACAGCATGGAAGTTCCTCAGAAAACTAAAAATAGAACTACCATGATCCAGCAATTCCACTCCTGGGCATCCATCTGGAGAAAACCATAATTTGAAGATACATCCACCCCAGTGTTCACTGCAGTACTATTCACAAGAGCCAAGACATGGAAGCAACCTAAGTGTCCATCAACAGAGGAACGGTTAAAGATGTGGAATATACAATGGAATATTAGCCCTAAAAAAGAATGAAAGAACGCTATTTGCAGCAACATGGATGGACCTAGAAATTATCATACTAAGTGAATTAGACAGTGAAAGACAAACGTCATATGGTATCACTTGTTTGTGGAATCTAAAAAAAGGATTAAAATGAACCTATGTGGAGAAGAGAAAGACTCACAGACTTTGAAAAACTTAGGATTACCAAAGGGGACAGGTTGGAGTGTGGTGGGGGGGGATGGACTGGGGGTTTGGGACTGGCATATGCACACTGAGGTATATGGAATGACTGACTGGCCAATGGACACCTGCTCTATAGCACAGAGAACTCTCCCCAATATTTTCTGATAACCTATGTAGGAAGAGAATCTGCAAGGGAATGGATGGTTGTAAGTGTCTAACCGAATCACTTGATTGTGCAGCAGAAATGACCACAACCTTGTAAATCAACAGTACTTCAATACAACTGAAAAAAATTAAAAAAAAATTTTTTTTAATTTAAAATTTTAAAACTGGATATAAGAGACTTTATAAGCACCTGAAGGTAAGGTGCTTCTCTCTGCTTAGGGAGGAGGGGAAACTGCCCACTGTCACTTTGGCACATACGGTACCTGGCCATTGTCTTCGGCAGACCAGATGTTTAGCTGGAGAATCCCTCAGGACAGACGTTAGAATTTCAGTCATTTTTACTTTACTTCGCTTCTTCCCCTGAACCCAGCCTCTCGATGTGGTTAAGAAGGGCTCAAATGGTCACAGTCCCCTCTACTGAAGAATAATTTCACCCTGGCAGGTCTTGGTCACTGCCCGAGGCACTGAGCACAGAGCTGGGCACAGGCTGGTGCCCAGTGAAGACTGGTGGGCTGAGTGAATAAACGCACCTCAAAGACAACAGGCATGAAACTAGGCTCCTCATTCTCCCACTTCGGCCGCCGTTTTCTATTGCTGTTTATGCTATTAGAGTTACCGAGAGAGTAACTCTCCATTCAAAACCCTAGGAACCTCTTTGTCTGGAAGCACTGACCCACTGGAAAAAGACCCAGGAAGCCACCTCCCCATAAGGAAAGAGCTGCCACGAAAGGAACTGGGAAGGAGAAACAGGAGCTGTTAGGCAAACTTAGACTCGTGTGTAAAATTAAGTCCTGGGACAAACCAAGCTACGTTGGCAGATGAGAAGCAAGACAGACGGCTAAGCAGGAGTGGAGGAGCTGAGAAGCCACATGGACAGACCACCCTCTCCAATCACCCTCTTTTATTTATTTTATTTTATTTTATTTTTCGTCTTTTTGCCTTATCTAGGGCCGCACCTGAGGCATATGGAGGCTCCCAGGCTAGGGGTCTAACAGGAGCTGTAGCTGCCGGCCTTCGCCACAGCCACAGCAACGCGGGATCCGAGCTGCGTCTGCGACCTACACCACAGCTCACGGCAACGCCGGATCCTTAACCCACTGAGCGAGGCCAGGGATCGAACCCGCAACCTCATGGTTTCTAGTCGGATTCGTTAACCACTGAGCCACGACGGGAACTCCAGTCAATCACCCTGTCGTATAGATGGGATTTTGCTGCCTGAGCTTGTACAGCTGAGCTGGAAAAGCCAAGAAGTAAAACCTGGGTGTCTTGACAGCCTGTCCAGATCTCTTTCCACTGCCTCTGTCTGCCACAAGCCCACAGGGTACAATCATGTCCAGAAAGTCCAGGAAAAGCCTTCAGATGGCATTTCTGAGCTGGAAATAGTAGGCTTCAGCTGTCGGGGGGTAAACTTAAGGAGAAGAGTCTGCACGCCCAAGGTGCAGTGTCAAACCCTGCTGACTCTCAGTGTCCCCGGCTTGAACCCTCGTCATCTTTTGATCACACCCTCTCTTCCTGAGGCACCCCTGCTCAGAAGGCGAGCGTGGCCAGCGCTGCACGGGCCCTGACTGGGGCCGGTACCGCGCAGAGCACTTTCCCTGCACTGTCATTTCCTTTCCACCTTACAGCCACCCGCGGAGGTGTGGGAAGCCCGCCGTCACACCCAGATCACACAAGGCTCAAGAACTTGCTCAGAGTCCCCAGATTTTAAGTGGCTGAGAGGGGACCTGATCCCAGACGGCCACCCGGAGCTCGTCCTCAGGCCCCATGCCAGGCACCTGCCCAGGGGAAACTGGTCCCATAGATTCAGCCTGTCTTTCCCTGTCATCGCAGTTCTGAAATGGAGTCCCCTTAAAAACTGCGTTCCCTGACCAAGTTTACGATTAATCTCTCTACTCAAGACTTTATTCTCTTTCTTGTCCTTTCTGACCTCGACCCCGTGCTAACTGAACAGCAATCAACCAGACTCAGAGGCAGCTGCAGCAGATATCGTCATGAACCTACAGACTTCGCCTGTTCTCCTAACAGACCCCCGAGCCATGGGCCACTTGGCCAGAGAATGGAAAACCGGAGACATCCTGACTCCTAAAACTGTGATTAAGAAATGTCACGTGATGGGGTTCCCGTGGTGGGGAAGCGGTTAATGAATCCGACTAGGAACCATGAGGTCGCGGGTTCGATCCCTGGCCTTGCTCAGTGGGTTAAGGATCCGGCATTGCTGTGGTATAGGTCACAGACGTGGCTCAGATCTGGCGTTGCTGTGGTTGTGGCGTAGGCCCGCGGCTAGCCCGGGAACCTCCATATGCTGTGGGTCCCTCCCATCCATTTCTGCTCGTCTTCCCAAGCCACAGTCTCCCTCTGGCGTTGAGAGGTGTCTTCGCACATCAACCAGTTCTCCACTTCTCCGCTGTTACCAACTGGGTGTCCGACAGTTGCATTCCATTCCGCCTTGGTCTACCTGGAGTGAGCAGCGGAAGCTCAGAGCCGCAAGCTTGCCCCCACTTCAGATGCCAGTTGTGGTTCTTGGGCCACCCACACTTCTGATCCAGCAGCTGTAAACCAGGGGTTCCCATGAGCCCCTCCATAGGTCAGATAATTTGCTAGAACAACGCGCAGCACTCAAGAAAGTGCTTTGGTTACCACTACTGCTGTACTATAACTGATACAACTCAGGAACAGCCAAATGGAAGACATAGATGGGGCAAAGCGTGTGTGTGTGAGTGGGGTGCAAGACGCTTCCACGCCCTTCTCTGGGCACACCATCCTCCCAAGACCTCAATGTGTTCACCAACCCAGAAGCTCTCTGAACCCTATCCTTAGGGGTTTTTATGGAGGTTTCATCACCTAGACATGATTAATTATATCACTGGACATTGGTGATTAGCTCAATCTCTGGGCCCGTACCCTGCTCCCTGGAGGTAAAAAATTCCTAACCTCTAATTATGGCTTGGTCTTTCTCGCTAACAGCCCTGATTCTGAAGCTGCCTAGGGGTCCCCAGCCATCAGTCATCTCATTAGCATACAAAAGACACTCATCTCTTGGGAGAGTTTGGGGAGGTATGTGCCAGGGACTGCAGACAAAGACAAAATATTTCTTTTTTAATTTTTATTTTTTGTTTTTTAGGGCTGCACCTGTGGCATATGGAGGTTCCCAGGCTAGGGGTCTAAATGGAGCTACAGCTGCCAGCCTACACCACAGCCACAGCAATACCAGATCTGAGCCATGTCTGTGACCTACACCACAGTTCACAGCAACGCTGGATTCTTAACCTACCAGGCCAGGCCAGGGATCAAACCTGCAACCTCATGGTTCCTAGTCGATTTGTTTCCGCTGTGCCACAATGGGAACTCCTTTTTTTTTTTATTAATCACAACTGCCTTCTACTCAGAAGCCTCCAGTGGCTCCCCCAGAGGAGAACCCACACTTTTCAGGGTGCCCTGTGAGCTGTCCACAATCCATCTCCATGATTCCTGCTGCCTAACTCTGGTCCGGGCTGGTCCATCTTGCAGATTCCCACTCTGTACCTCACTCCATCCTGCCCCTTCACTGAATTGAAATGGAATCAAAGTATTTCTTAGGATGCCATTGCTTTAGAGATGTGAAGAAGCTCAGATTGCAGATGAGGACTTGGTGACCAAGAAAGCTGAATGGCATATTCCTAGATTATAGATTCATTACCTCACAAAAGGAAGAAAGAACAGTATCCATCTCTGAGTTCTGATGACAAGTACTGAGGATGAGAAGCCCTCATGTAAATTTTCAAAAGCACAAACCCCGAGGCAAAAAAAAAAAAAAATTAATTTGATTATACCAAGTGAAGGATTTCTGTTCACTGAAAAGACACTATGGACCAAATTAACAGACAAAACAGAAGCTATCTGCAATGTCTGAAACTGATTACAGGTCGATACTTAGAACTCCTGAAAATCAAGAATACTAGAGAAGACCTAATTTTAAAAAAAGAGCAAGAGATGTGGACATGCAATTAAGGAAGAGAAAACTTCGAAAGTTAATAAACATATCAAATCCGCTGGTTATTAGAAAAATAGAAGATCAAAAAAAAAGAAAAATAGAGGATCAAACAATGAGATGTCATTTTACACCTCCTGGAAAGCTGGGGAATGCTGCAAAGTGAGGGTCACATCTTCCTGGGGCTGGAATAGTAGAATACGGGGCTCCGGAAGAGCAATCTGACGGTCCTTAGATTAAGTTACATGTCCCTGCACGTTTGTAGAACTGTAGCGAGATGTGTGCAATCTCCAAACCCATCCCTCACAGGGGGACAGATGGTAAAACGCGTGGAGGTCTCCGTGTATGTACATGGTAGACACAGAGTGACACTGACCCATAGTAAAAGCAATCAGTTTCGGGCAAAAGTAAGAAACAGAAGGAGCTGAGTAGCAGGAACAGTTACATAACTTAAAAGTACAAGCACCTAAAATAATAACAAAGGTTCTGCAGGCGCACGTACAAAGTATAAACGTCAACGCATGAGCAACAAGGGCAGCGTGTAGTTATACCGTAGGCCACGGGACCGGACGTTCTCAACACATTAGAAAGGCTGCCTACATGCGAGATGGGAGGTGAGGACTGTGGACAAAAAGATATCTACTGGCCCCGGGTGAGTCGAAGGCAGGGGTCATGGTCCCACCCAAGCTGCTGGTTCAGGCAGCTGCAAGCAATTTGCCCAAGCGAAGGCTGCCGTCCTTTGAACAGAAAGTGGGCTCAGGGGCCAGGACCCTAGAAGCAGGGCCACTGAGAAAGGAGGCACCCTTCTCTACTGAAGCTGCCTTCCCCGCAGCCCACCTTGATGGTGAGCGTCCCACCTCTGGAGATGAACCTCTTTGATCCCGTGCTTTGGGGGACTTCCTAAGTCCACTCACTGAATAAACACTAAGAACAGTTCAGGCAGTGGGGCTCGGAAAAGATGGTGGAGAGAGTGGAGGAGGGTGGTAGACTGGGCTGGGCTGTCAGAATCAAATAAACTGAGCACTGAAAACCCAAACCTCCCTTTCTCACCTTTTTTTTTGGCAGAGCCCATGGAACTAACCTGTCCTGAGTATTTACACTGAGCCAGCAGGATGCTGGGATTTTTACATTTATTACCTCATGCATGGCTACACGGCAGGGTGGGGGTGATCCCTCTTGCTTTATGCTGGGAATAGGAGGCTCAGAGCAAGCAACCCGCCAAGCTTTCTCCACCTCCACCAACGCACTATACCAACTAGGCTTCTCCCATCCTCCCTCTAGAGTTTTCTGCCTCCAGCTGGGTCCAGGGGGTCACTGGCTCACTCTGGGGCTCAAGAAGCCCTCCTTGGGACATGCAGGCCTAGTAGGTCTGAGGAACTCCTGGGGTTAAGCTAGATTCTAGAAGCTTCCTCTTTACCTTTCATACCAACAGCTTCTTAAATGCAGCTCCGCTAAACGGGTCCAGTTTCCACAGAACTGGACATGCCCTTCCACAACTGTTTTCACCCTGCTCTAAATCTCCGGCTTCCTTGGAGTCCATATACGGCAGCAGGTGGGTGGCGTGGGGGAAACCTTGATAGCGGAACAGCAATAAAATGCCCTGAGAGCAGTACCAGCAAAATAACAGTGAAAAACCTCTGTACAACAAGAATATAAAGCTTTACCCCATGTTTTTATAAAAACAAGAGCTTTATCCCACGCTAGAGCATCACAAGAACTAGGATTTTATGCAGGTCAGATCACGTTTGTCACAGCCCAGAACTGCACAGAGTAAGTCTCATGAGATGTTATCCGGCACCTGGCCATCGGCCTCACTGTTGGCTCTCCTCCCGATCCTTAACCCCTGACAACATTATATAAGTTGCCCATTTTGCCTCAGGCCCCAGTCCAATTATTTGGAGTGAAATTTAAAAGAAAGCCATTCCAGCCGGTAAAAAGTATTCGAAAGAGTCCCCGTGGTGATGGGCTGTAACTTGAGGCCGGTCGCTTCAGCCTCACCCAGAGAGAGTCCTGTCATACACCCTGGACGTGATGGTTTACACCGAGCTTCATTTGATTAAAGAGGAAAACTATTATTATTAGGGAAAGCGAGGAATTGTTCATTATTTTCCCCCAACGGAAAATAATAGTTGTAAATCTACACAACTGTGGAGAAACGAGGGCCACAGAAAGAAAAGATGACAAAGTTGTGGTTTACATACAAAGTCTAAACAAACCCAAGTAAGATTTATTCTATCCTTCAGGAAGAAATGGAGACACTCATCAGTTACAATTTCACTATATATATATATACATATTATATATATTATACATTATATATTATATAATTTTTTTTTTTTTTTTATTCTGTCATTACTGAGGGTGAAGCATCAGGCAGGTGGAGCTGTGGAGATAAGAATGCTCAGAGACCACTCACAGAATTCTTGAGACCCACGATTCCTCTGTGGAATCCAGATGCTTATGAGCCTCGCATATAAACTCTGGGGGTTCAGGGGTCCCCTTGAACTGTTGCTGCTTTGGGCATCCCTGATGACCTTGAAACCAACAATCAGATCGGAGAGGCACTCCCTGCTCACCACCTCCTCTCTCTACGATGAGCACTAAACAGCTCTACCCTTCTATCATCTTTTTCGGTCCTCTTCTCTTCAAGTTTCCAGGGGAAAAATTACAGCACTGTGCTTTGCTGACCTCTGTGCTCTTCTGATACAAAGTGTGCCCTCTCTACCCCAGTCCGGAATGCACAGATTTCCCAGGACCCTTCCTCTGTCCTTCCTCTTCTAAAGTTCCTAGGATTTCTTGCCTGAGTTTCTCTACAAATTTTTTTTACTCTAAGACTTTATACAGGGTTGAACTTGGGTGGTGGCTTGATTTACAAAAATCATACCTATTTATTCCTGTGTAACTCCTCTCTGCTTCCTTTCTAGAATTCAGTCCAACAAATAAGGCATCGACTTTAACAGGGCACTGGGGAACTTGGACTTAAACGTTGGCACATGTTTTAAGAGCCTCTCATCTCTTAAGTTAGGTTCTAAATCCCTGCTGCCAAACTGGTTTTATTGAAATGCTTTAAAACCCAGTGTTTTTTTTAGTATTTTGGTCCTCTGTGGAAGTTGCTTTCTTTCTGTTTGTAAATCTATACAGCAGGGCCGGTAATAGAACTAACATTTAAAGAGGTCATACTATGTGCCAGGCAAGCCTCTGAGGTAGATATTATTATTTCTATTTTATAGAGGCAGTAACTGCTGCACAGAGAAAGTCAATGGCACACAGATGGCGCCCAGCTGGGATTCTCCCCAAGGCTTTGAGCTTAATTGTGCTTAAGCTCTGAGGTCAAAGGTATCTGGAGTTCATTCTTATCCTGTCTCCCTCTCCCGAAGCGGGTGACCTGGTTAATGTATTCAGCCTCTTTGACCCCGAGTTTGTTTCCCTTTTAATAATATTTCGTTAAAACATTCTTCCAAAGACCGAGCAGTAAATGAGAGGTTTGTGATGGGTCTACCTCGGTCCTAGGCCTTGGAAAACTGGGGTTCCATGCACCCCGTCTGAACCCCTTCACAGGCCGTACCGGGTCCGGCTCCTCTAAGTGCCCCATCTCATGGTGGGGCCCCACGACATCAGTCCTTTTAATACGTATCCTCCAGGGGACTTCTACGTCTCTGTCCACCTGGCACGCTGAGCGGAGTCTCGCTCTCTCCCCACATCGCTCTGCGCCTCGGTCCCAGGCTCGCCACCGGTGCCTGGCCATCCGCGGCTCCTCCAGCCCGGCCTCCCTCCCGTTCCGGGGCTCCTCCCCGGAGGCTCCAGGGCCTCCGGGGCTCGCCGTCTCACCATGGCATCGTAGCCCAGGGCGTTCATGAAGTGCGCCACCTCGGTGCCCTTGTACACGGAGAACCAGATGGTGCCCTGGTACTGGTCGCCGGCGTCGAGCAGCAGCACGTGGGGTTCCGCGCGGCGGATCTGGCGCACCTTGGTGGCGAGCCGCGCCACGCCGCCCACGCAGAGGCTGGCGTTGACGCACTTGCCCGAGTCGGCGCTCGTCTGCTCCAGCCGGCTGTGCACGTCGTTGGTGTGCAGGATGGTGAGCTCCCAGGCGCCGGCGGCGGGCCACAGCAGCGCGCCCAGCGCCAGGAGTCGCAGCGCCGGGGCGCGTGCGGCTCGAGGACGCATGGCCCCCGCTGGTGCAGAGGACGCGAGCGCGGGTGAGTGAGGGCGAGCCGGGCGGGTGGCGGCGAGCGCGGCGAGCGCGGGAGTTAGGCGCCCCGGCCCGCTGGCGGTCAGGCGGGCGGGGCGGGGCCGGGGCGGGCTCTCCGGCCTCCGGGAGGCCGGCCCCGAGGCCAGGCGCACGCCCGCGCGGTCACCCGATCCGACCCTGGCCCGTGGGGCGGGCTAGCCCGGGTGCGGCTGGCGGCTGGCACCCGCTCCAGGCGGGAACAGTGAGGAGGTTGTTCCCGGCGGGGAGCGGGCACGGGCCACGGTCCCAGCCAGACCGGGGAGCCGGCGCGCCGGCGGTTCCACAGCAGGTGGCCTGCTCTTACCCGGGTGCGAGGGAGGAATTGGAGGGTCCACCCCGCCTCCAGGTCTTTGCTGACCCTCGCCTCTTCGGAGTTTTTCTGAAGGGGGATACGTTGTTTGTGTGGGTTGGTGGTGGCGCGAGCTCTTCACTTGAAAGAGCGAAAGAAGGAAGAAGGGGGGAGGTGAAAGGGGAGAGCAGCGAGACGAGGGAGAGGCGAACGCTGTGCTTTGTACAGCCAAAGACGGACCGCCAGATGTGACCGCTCTCTTTCCAGTTTGGGAACACACCGAGCCTGCGTTGTTTAGATGTAGAATCTCAGACGCTAGAAATCATTCGAATCCAGTCCCGCATCTATGGATGATTATAACCTTAGCGATAAAACAGCAGCGGTGCGTGGATGGCTAAAATGGACCGTGCGGAGTGAAACTTAGAGTGCGGGTGTGATGCTGCCTTCTGTGGCTTTTCTAGGCATGTTTTTCTCTTATTTTTGAGGTTTTAATATTTTAAGAATGGTGTGTGTGTGTATTAAAGGCACAGCTTTTGGCAAGGAAGGCAATAACAATAGGAGTGCATACAATAAACAAATCATAATCATAGTCGAATTTAATATTAATGGAGAATTTGCCTCTGTTTAAGGGATTGATTCCTGGGAGCAGTTGTTAATCTAATTTGGGAAGGAGATGGGAATTAGTTTGGAACCCCTACTAGGAGTCTCCTTTATGTTTTACAGTACAGAATATGTAGTCTTTACATTTCTCCAAAATGCATCAGGCGAGTCCTGTTTTATTTTTTAAAGCTTTTGGGGGCTAAATATACATGACATAATTTATCGTGTTAACTATTTTAAGTGTTCAGTTGAGTGTCATCTAGTACATTCATATTGTTGTGCAGCTGATCTAGTGAGTGATGGCTTGAAGCGAGATCTTAATTCTCTGCTCAGCAAGATCTTAATTTTCTGTTCAGGAATTGAACCTGGGTAGCCTGGGTGAAAACTAGGAGTCCTAGCCATTAGACCAGCTAGAGGTTAGCACTGCCATGATTCTTGCCCCCTGTTGAAAGCAAGAATGTTTCAAGGAGGCAAAGACTGTGAAAACAGGTATAAAGTTTATTATTTTAGACACAGCACAAAATGTGGGAGAGCACGCAGACAAGTAGTTTATTTAAGACAGAAGTAAAACAGTAATTAATGCAAACCCAAAAGAGGAGCTTGGGTGTGGGCGTCCTCCTCAGTGAGGAACGAGCCATAGGTGATTCAAATCATTTGTATAGGACAGTTCTTCTGGGTCTTTGTTTTCCTTTGGTCAATTATCTTGTTTTATTTCTCACACCTGACTGGTCCCAAAGCCCTCCCCGATATGCGAGGCATCTTTTGGTCTAGTCGGCTTCCAGAGCAAAGGGTGTTGGGACAGTATCAGGACTTATGACCTGGCACCCCCTCCCTTTTTGACCCCTAGGGGTCTTTCTGCGCATGTGTAATTGGGGAGGTCTCCTTGACTCCAGGAGTGATTGAAGTGGTCATCTTAGATTTTCACTCCAGCTGAGCTCAGCTCCTGCTATTAACTTTCTCCTTGAGGTGTGGAAGAGAAGCTAGGTCCAATTTACTCAGCGTAACAAGTCCCAGCTGTTCTCGGCCCAGGGGCCCAGCTACCTGCTATCTCACAACCATCACCACCCTCCGTCCACCTCCAGAAATTTTTGGTTTTCCCAAACTGAGACTCCATAAGCATTAAATAATAACTTCCCATGCCCCTCTTCCTTCAGCCCTTGGTGACCACCATTCCATTCTCTGTGTCTATGAATTTGAGTACTCCAGCTCTTGTAAGTGGAATCAAACACGTTGTCCTTTTGTGACTTATTTCACTTAGTATAATGTCAAGGTTCAAACATGTTGTAGGTTGTAGGTTCAGAACTTTCTTTTTAAGGCAGAATAATATTCTGTTGTATGTATGTACCACATTTTGTTTATCCATTCATCCGTTGATGGACGTGGGATGTTTCCACCTTTTGGCTATTGTGAATAATGCTGTTATGAATGAAGTGTATAAATACCTGTTCAAGCCTCTGCCTTCAGTTCAGTTGGGTGTGTACCTAAAAGTGGAGTTGCTAGATCATATGGTAGTTATATATTTAATTTTTTGAGGAACTGCAAACTTTCTTCTATAATGGCTGCTCCATTTTACATTGCCATCAACAATGCACAAGGGCTCAAATTTCTCTATATGCTTACCAGCACTTATTTTCTGTTTTTGATAATAGCCATTCTAAGGGATTTGAAATAGTATCTCATTGTAGTTGGATTTGCATTTCCTTAATTTTTTTTTTTTCTTTTTTGCTTTTTGCGGCTGCACTTGTGGCATATGGAAGTTCCCAGCCTAGGGGTCCAATCGAAGCTACAGCTGCCAGCCTACACCATGGCCACAGTAACGCCAGATCCTTAACCCACTGAGTGAGGCCAGGGATCTAGCCTGCAACCTCATGGTTCCTGATAGGATTCGTTTCTGCTGCACCACAATAGGAACTCCCATTTCCTTAATGATGAATGATGCTGAAGATCTTCTCATGTGCTTATTGGTCATTTGCACATTTTACTTGGAGAAATGTCTGTTCAAGTCCTTTGCCTACTTTTTAATGGGATTACTTGGGGGTTTTTGTCATTGAGTTGTAGCAGTCTTTATATATTCAGGTATCAGATCCCTTATCAGATATATGATCTGTGAATATTTTCTCCCATTCTGTGGGTTGTCTTTTTACTTTGTTGATGGTGTCCTTTAATGCACAAATTTCTATGTTTTAATGAAATCTGATCTGTTTATTTATTTTGTTGTTGTTGTTGTTAGTGTCATATCCAAGAAATCATTGCCTAATCTGACGCCCTGAATTTTTTCCTCCCATATTTTCTAAGAGTTTTATGGTTTTAGCTTCTAGGTTTAGGTCTTTGCTCTATTGTGAGTTAATTTTTGTGTATGGTGTTAGATAAGGGTGCAGATTTTCATTCTCTTTCATGTGGATATCCTGTTTTCCCAGCACCAATAGGATGGATATTTATTTATTTATCATAAGGAATTATCTTATGGGATTTTGGCCAAGTCCCTTGATCTGTCATTTGCAAGCTGGAGACCCAGGAAAGCTGCCGATGCAGCCTGGAGGCCTGAGAGCTGGAGAGCCAGTGCTGTAGATTCCTGTCTGGGTGTGATGCCTGAGAACCAGGAGCAAAAAGGGCAGAATATGGATGGCTCAGGCAGAGAGGGACTTTAACTGTCCTCTCTTTTTCTTCTATTCAGGCTTCCCGTGGATCACAGGGTCCCCACCCACGCTGGGGAGGGGGGCCACCTGCTTTCCTCAGTCCACCAATTCAAATGCTAATCTCCTCGGGAGATATCCTCACAGACACACCCAGAAATACTGTTTACTCAGTTATCTGGGCATCCTGTGGCCCAGTCAAGTGGGCACATAAAGATGACCAGTAGGGAGACTGTAAATCATTTGCCCAGGAAAAGCCAGATTGGGAGCCTCGGAGCTTGGAGCCGTACAAGATCCCTTTCCCCAAAGTCATGTTTTGTACGATTTGCCCATTTGGCCGAAAATGAGGGACTGGTAGTTTTTTTTGTTAATGGAACCAAAAAATTAATTTTAGGAGTTTCTGTTGTGGCTCAGTGGGTTAAGAACTTGACATAGTGTCCGTGAGGCTGCAGGTTTGATCCCTGGCCTCTCTCAGTGCGTTAAGGATCTGGCGTTGCTGTAGGCTGTGGTGTGGGTAGCAGATGTGGCTCAGGTCATGCATTGCTGTGGCTGTGGTATAGGCCAGCAGCTGCAGCTCTGATTGGACCCCTAGCCTGGGAACTTCCATATGCGATGCCTGCGGCTGTAAAAGAAAAAAAAAAGATAAAAATAATTAATTTTAGACTTACAAAAGAGTTGCAAAGATCATACAGAGAGTTCCCACATGCCCTTCATCCATCTGCTAACAACTTATATAACCATCAGAACTAAAAAAATAACATTGAATCAGAACTATGAACTAGGTTGCTGATTTTGTTTGGATTTCACCAGTTATTCCACCATGACTCTTCTGTCCTGGGATCCGATCCAGGGTACCACACTTAGTCCTTTGTCTTTGGTCTCCTCTAATCTGTGACAGTTTCTTGGTCCTCTGTCTCTCATGACCTTGACATTTTTGAAGAGCACTGGTTTTTGTATACTGCCCCTCAGCTTGGGTTTGATATTTTCTCCTGATGAGACAGAGGTTATGGATTTGGGGGGAGAATGCCGCAGAGGTGAGGTGCCTTTTCATCACGTCACATCTGGGGGTGCATGATATCAACATGGCTTATCACTGATCACTTGAGAACTGATGCTTTATAGTTTCTTGCTTCTTAAACCTGGGCCATTGCAATGGCCTCCAAAACCCCTGTCCTGGGGCTGCCACCAGACTTCTGCTCCAACATCATTCCTCTGTCATTTGTTTGCACACAAGAATAAAAATTGCTTTGATTGCTTGTTGGATCAAATTCAAATTTTCCAGCCTGGCCTTTTAAAATTCACTTTATCCATCCAACTTTACTTTCTGCTGCCCCTCTCCTACCCATCCTTCTTCTTCCCTTCCCTCTGAAATGCCCTTCCCAGCCTGCCCTCAGGCCAGGGCCCAGGTTCCCTTTAGGGTCTAGTTCAAGGCTCCATGAAATTTCTTTCACTACTACAGACAGCAATGAACTTTCTCTTCTTTAAATTCATGATCTATTTTTATAATCTCACTTCGTCTAGTTTTGCTTCCCCCCACCACAGGTGTTTAACATGTGTGTCTTGTCGTTCCTTCAGGTGCCAGACATAGAGCACCTGCTTCAGCAGTGCGATTCAGGAAGCACCCACCGAAAATCTACTTGGTGATCATTCAGCTGGAAGGTGGCAGACAGATTTTGAATAGAATCGTATTCTAACACTCAGGTTACATGGCAGGGTCCTTAAATGTTAAGGGGTAGATGTTATCATTCCCCTTTTATAGGTAATAAAATTGAGGTTCTGCATGTTAAATTAATTGCCCAAGATTCCACAGGTGGACCTTTATTTTCTATGTATGTGACTGTATTTTACACAAGTTCTCTGTCCACTCACAGTGTTTATATCCTACTGTCCCGCATTTCTGACACCCAGGGAGTGATTCTTGGGGATTTCTGAGGATTTCTGATATCAAGAAGCTTGATATCATCTCCTGCAGCTTTGGCTGTGGTCTCTTTGTGGCCACAGCAGGATGGTCAGGCTGCCCCTTTCATAAATCAGACATGATGGAGGGGATGGGGTCCGAGCCAGTCTGAGACCCATAGGCTGTACATGTTCAGGGGCAGTGAACACAGCCTGAGGACACAGGCCCTCCTGCCCATTCACCTGCTCTGTGCCTCAGTTCACACTCGTCTCCCTCTTCAGCACCTCGGAGGCAGACAGAGGCTGGATCTGCAGGCTCTTTGTCACAGCCCATTCAACACCCCCATCCTGGCCTGCCGCTCTTCACACAGTGGAGTTCCTCCCTCCCCTCAGCCTCCATCAGAAGTGACACGGAGTGTGGGTCTTTCTCCCTCCAGGAGGGATCGTGATGCTCTTCCCACAGACAGGAGGACCTAGGACTCTCCTTTATGCTCCTGAATGGACAGGTTTGAGTATCCACGTGGCCGCTAAGCCCCCGTTCTGCTTCTACATTATGTGGGGCTATGTTGCTGGGTTCTGAATCCAAAGAATTCAGCTACATCATTCTGTTAGATCCCACCCAGTCACCAGGAAGAGAGGATCAATTTGAGAGCTACTGAAGTTCTTAAAGGGAAAACTCTAGGAGCCTTGTTCTCTGGTTAGCAGGGGACAACTTAAGAACTGCTTTTGTTCAGTCATTTCCATTTTACCATGAGCCCTATACGTTTATTTCCTAGTTCTGCAGAAAAACTTCTAAAATGTCTACTTATGAAACTCTTAACATGCTGGGGGAAAAACTAATTTTTGTTCCAAATTCTTATAAAACTTGGTGTCTGTTTCCCAAGTGTGCAGGCATTCATGCTTAGAATTAGGGAGAATTCCAAACAGAATTGTTAACATCTTTTCTCGTTTGCTTGTTTTGGCTGCATCTGTGGCATGCAAAATTTCCCAGGTTAGGGGTTGAGCTGTGCCACAGCAATTATAGCACCAAATCCTTAAGCTTTAGGCCACCAGGGAACTCCCAGAATTGTTAATATCTTGACTAACACATAAATCATAATCATTGCTTTGTCTGTAACATGTACAAGGTTCATATTTTAATGTGTTTTGAGAGAAGTCTGAAGGAATTGGTGTCAGTACCTATTTGTTCATTTATTCAGCAAATACTTATTGAACACTTAGTATGTGACAGTTATCAGTGGAGTTTGAGGGGCTAAAGTGGATAACAGGACAGACTTGTCCTTAAAGCACTTACTGTTCAGAGGAGGCCAAAGTGTTGTGGGTTGAATTGTGTCCTGTCCCACCAATAAGATACGTTGGTTTCCTGATTCCCAGGACCTCAGAACGTGACCTTATTTGGAAATAAGATCTTTCTAAAGGTATGAAGATGAAATGAGGTCATTAGAGTGGGCCTAATCTATTATGACTAATGTGCTTACAAAGGGAAATTTGGACACAGAGACAGAAGGAAGGAAAATGATGTGAAGACTATTGAAACAGGAAACAAGCTCTCAGTGGAGTCACTTATGCTGAGCCCCACATCACCAAACCAAGACTTAATTACAATTTTGGCTCTCCTGGAAATGGATTCTTATACCAGTCAACCAGGAATTGCCTGACCAGTAGTCAGATAATCTGCTTGATAGACCCCCGCCATGCCCTATAAGGAAAGTAATCTTGCAGTAACCAGTCTGCTTTTTTGCCTTGTATAACTGCTTTATTCCTACTCCTGTCTGCCTATAAAATCCCTTGCTTTTCCATCTGTGGGATCCTTTCCATCTACAGACTTAGATTGGATGCTGCTGAATCTTTGAATAGAGCCAGTAAGATCTTTCAAATTTACTAAGGTGATTTTTTTTTTTTTAATGAGACAAACACAGAAAGAATACTGCATAAACCTGAAGGTACATAGCAAGATGATGCTTCTAGGAGCCAAGGAATGCCCGAGATTGCCTGCAAACCATCAGAAGCTAGGGAAGAGGCACGGAACAAATTCTTCCATCACAGCCCATAGAGAGAACCAGCTCTGCTGACACCTTGATCCCATTCTAGTCTCCAGGAGAGTGAGCCAGTGAATCTCGGTTGTGTTAGGCCACTCAGCTTGTAGTACTTTGTTATGGCGGCCTTAGGAAACCGATACATGAAGGCAGAATGGAGCGGTCACAGAACTGTGTGACGTGATGGATGGGGCTATAGGTGATCCTGCAGGGGTGAGCAGAAGTCACATCATACAGCCCTTGGGGGGCCAGTGTAAGGGGTTTAGATTTGTCCCTGGATCAAAGGAGGGACGACAGCGCCCAGACAAGCCAGGAGGCCCATGCCAGCTAGCAGAAGGCACAGGGGGCTTTTTATTTATTTATTCGTTAAAGCACAGAAGGGGACACATTCTTCCTCTCCTCAGCTCTTTTCGTCTGACAGGATAGAGGCTTTCTCAACTGGAAACCCTAGGATCCTTGGCAACAGAGGGAAGATAAGGAGGATGCAGAAGGTACTCCTCCAAGGGTCTTACACTGAGTGGACATCCATGTCCAGGTGCCCCACCACCCTGCCATCCATGTTGCTCCAGATGCCACCCAGGTCACACCGAGTTGCTGTGGGACAGGGCTATTTCTATTTCATGTACTTGCTGGCTAAAGGCAGACATTCTGGCTAAAAACCAGAATGTCTGTGAATGCGGTAATAACAAACTAAGTGAATTAAACAGTTTTTAAAACAGTGAATCCCTTCCCCTTCCCTGCCCAGCAGAGTTCAAAGCTCAAGAAGCAAATTCATACTGGGGCCAAGCGGAAGCCAAGGAATTGGCTTGGGTATGGAGCCAAGACCTTACAATCTTCCAAAGGCAAAAAGTCTAGATTCTGAAGAGGGGCAGGGAGTGTGAACCAACCCTTTGTTTGGAAGTGTGCTCATTTCAAATGTAACATTTCTTTTTCTGCTAAAATTGTTATTTCTTTCCTTTTTTTTTTGTTTTTGTTTTTTAGGGCTGCACCGAGAGGTTCCCAAGCTGGGGGTCCAATTGGAGCTGTAGCTGCGGGTCTATACCACAGCCACAGCAACGCGGGATGTGAGCTGCATCTGCAACCTACACACCACAGTTCATGGCAACGCCAGATCCTTAACCCACTCAGCAAGGTCAGGGATCAAACCCACGTCCTCATGGATGGTAGTTGGGTTCGTTAACCACTGAGCCACGACGGGAATTTATTTCTAAATTTGGGGATTTTGTATTAAAAATCCTTTAAGTTTTGAAAGATGATTTTTTAAAAATAAATTGCAATGAAGAATATGAATTTGTGGAGTTCCCATTGAGGCTCAGAGGTAGTGAACCTGACTAGTATCCACAAGGATGCGGCTTTGATCCCTGGTCCTGCTGAATTGCTTAAGGATCTGGCATTGCCGTGAGCTGTGGCATAGGTCTCAGACGTAGCCTGGATCTGGTATTACTGTGGCTGTGGCATAGATCAGGGGCTGCAGCTCCAATTTGACCCCTAGCCTGGGAACTTCCATACACCTTGGGTGAAGCCCTAAGAAGCAAAAGCAAAAAAAAAAAAAAAAAAAAAGTGAATTCTCTTGTGGTGCAGTGGTTTAAGGATCATCATTGTCACTGCAGCGGCTCAGGTAACTTTTGTGATGCAGATTGCATCCCTGGCCTGGGAACTTAAACATGCTGGGGGAATGACCAAAAATAAAAAAAACCCAAAATAGAGGAGATCATCTTTTTTTATTTTAATGATTTTTATTTTTTTCCATTATAGCTGGTTTACAGTGTTCTGCAATTTTCTACTGTACAGCAAGGTGATCCAGTCACACATACATGTATACGTTCTTTTTTCTCATATTATCATTCTCCATCACAAGTGACCAGACATAGTTCCCGGTGCTATACAGCAGGATCTCATTGCTTATCCATTGCAAAGGCAGTAGTTTGCATCTATTAACCCCAAATTCCCCGTCCATCCCCCTCCCTCCCCCTCCCCCTTGGCAACCACAAGTCTGTTCTCCAAGTCTATGATGAGATCTTCTGTTAGTAGCTAAAAGCAGGTACCATCTAGAACCAAAAGAAATTATTAGAAAGTTTTGAACTATGTTTAGAATTGATATTTGTATTACTTTTAGCTTAAATTGTGGGATAAAGTAAGTAATTAATTTTATCGGAAAAATAGCAGTATGAGATATTCAATTTAGAGGAAATCAAGAATTTTAATAGGTGCACTGCCCTGTTACAACTGGATTGGAAACATCAATATGAAATCCATAAGAAAAACCTGTTTAGTTCTTCCACTAAAATTGTCCAGGAGCAATTTGACCCCTGTGACATATCCTAATGTCCAGTATTGTGATATCTAAGATTCTTTTCCTCTAAAATGAATGAAGGATGCTTAGAGAAATAGCTAATTCCATGCCTGGGGCTAAAAAGTACAAGTAAACATAAGAATTAGGCAGTGTGCATAACATAAATCTGGGGATGTGACCAGGGTCATTGCTCTATTCTTGATGGTATGAAAGCAAGAGTTTCATTGTTAAAAGAATACAATAGATGGTATGAAATCAAGACTTTATTGTTAAAACAACTGTAAATGGGGTTCTGAGCATCCTATCAGGGTAGAAAAAAAAAAAGGGATTCTAGGCAGCTGCCTGGCTAGAATCACTGCTAGTAGATGAACTCATTGGATTTACAACAAGCAGGAAATGGTTTTCCAGTTGCTGTGATAAGAGACTTAGATCATAGCTAATCTCATGAGATTGCCCAGGGTGGTTCCCAAACTTGGAAGGCGTATTGCTGTCTTCATCAAAGACACTTCTATTCCAACTTTCTTTCAGAAAACCGTGAGCTGCCAGGCTACACTTTTTTCTACACCAATGCCACCTTTCCAGGTTAGAGGTTCTTAAGGTTATCTGTGCAGTGGACCTTTTGCCAGCCTGGCGAAGCCTATGGACTTTCTCCAAATCATATTTTTAAATGCATAAAATAAGATAAATTGGAGTACAAAGTGAACTAATTCTAGTTACCAAAATATTTTAAAAAGTGTGATATAATAATACTTGCATTCTTTATTAACATATTAAATGACAAAAACATTAGAAATACTAGCAAGGTAAGATAAATTTTATGTTTTGAAGACATTAGTGTGAAGACAGGAGTTGCTTATCTTTTTTTTTTTAACTCAATGTATTTTCTTACATTTATAGTTGTATAATGATCATCACAACCCAATTTTATAGCATTTCCCTTCCAAACCCCCAGCCCATCTCCCGGACACCACAACCAGTCTCTTTTGAAAACCATAAGTTTACTTACTCACAGATACTGTTTGTCAGTGTCTGTTCTGCAAAGTTCATTGTATCCTTTGTTTCCCCCTTAAATTCCACATATAAGTGATAGCAGATGACATTGGTGTCTCACTGTCTAACTTCACTTAGCATGATAATTTCTGGGTCCATCCGTGTTGCTGCAGATGTCATTATTTCATTCCTTTTTGTGGCTGAGTAATATTTCATTGTGTATATGTGCCACATCTTCTTTAGCCACTCTTCTGTTGATGGACATTTAGGTTGTTTCCATGTCTTGGCTGTTGTATACAGTGTTGCAATGAGCATTGGAGTACATGTATCTTTTCCAGTCACAGTTTTCTCTGGATAGATGCCCAGGAGTGGGATTGCTGGATCAAATGGTAATTCTATTTTCAGTTTTCTGAGGCCTCTCCGTACTGTTTTCCATAGTGATTGCAGCAATTTACATTCCCACCAACAGTGTAATAGGGTTCCATTTTTTCCACACCCTCTCCAGCATTTAATGTTTGTAGACTTTTTGATGATGGTCATTCTGCTGGTGTAAGGTGGTACCTCATGGTAGTTTGAGTTTGCATTTCTCTAATAATTAGTTTGTTGAACATCTTTTCATGTGTTTATTGGCCATCTGTATGTCTTCTTTGGAGAATTTTCTTTGATAGGGTTGTTTGTTTTTTGGTATTGAGCAGCAGGAGGTGTTTATAAATTTTTGAAGATTAATCCCTTGTTAGTCAAATCACTTGCAAATATTTTCTCCCATTCTGTGGGTTGTCTTTTCATTTTGTTTAGGGTTTCCTTTTTTTTGCTTTTTAGGGCCGCACCCACGACATGTGAAGGTTCCCAGGCTAGGGGTTGAATCGGAGCTACAGCTGCCGGTCTACGCCACAGCCACAGCAATGCAGGATCTGAGCCGCATCTGCAACCTACACCACAGCTCACAGCAAAGCTGAATCCTCAACCCACTGAACAAGGCTAGGAATTGAATCTGCAACTTTGTGGTTCCTAGTCGAATTCGTTAACCGCTGAGCCACCACGGGAATTCCTGTTTAGGGTTTCTTTTGCTGTGCAAAAACTTTCAAGCAATTAGGTACCATTAAAAAAAAATTTTTTTTTGTCATCATTCTAGGAGGTGGATCTGAGAAAATATTGTTGTGGTTTATGTTAGACAGTGTTCGGCCTATGTTTTCCTTTAAGAGTTTTATAGTATCTGGTCTTAACATGTAGGTCTTTAATCCATTTTGAGTTTATTTTTGTATATGGAGTTAAGGAGTGTTCTAGTTTCATTCTTTTGCTTGTAGCTGTCCAGTTTTCCTAGCACCACTTATTGAAGGGACAGAATGTGCTTACGTTGACTAAGAGTTAAACTGTGGAGGGCTTTTGACAAAGCAACATGCATGTAATGCTGGGTAGCTAATCAATTTTAAGCTTTTGTTTGGATGGTCACGGTGTTCAAATCCCAGTTCTCAAAATACATTGTTGTGACTGAAGTTAAAGCTTCCATAGTTCGTTTTACAAGGTCATGATAGACAGGCTTATTTCAAAGAATGCCACAAAACTTGGACGGCTTATTGCTGTCTTCATCAAAGACACTTCTGTTCCAGCTTCCTTTCAGAAAACCATGAACTGCCAGGCTACACTTTTTTCCACACCAAAAAAATTAAATGCCAATTAATCAGTTCTTTCGCTAGGTCATTATTTTCAACATAGATTCACAATCTTTTTTTTTTCTATTTAGCACTTTTTACATCCTGTAGATGACATGGGAAAGGCAACTCTTTCTACAGAAGATCTGCAGTATAATAGTGAATAGAAATGATGATAATAGACATCTTTATGTTCTTCTCAAATTTAGGTAGAAATCATTCACTATTTTCACCATTAAGTATGATGGTTTCTGTAGGGTTTATCAGACTAAGAAAACTTTATTGGAGTAAGAAAAATCATTTGTATTTTCAGCTTGCTCAGGGGTTTTGATCAAGTTAATTTCTTAGAAAAGAGAAATGTGAGAATACCCAAATCACTTCAGAGGTTTTTCTGAAGTTATATCTATTCTAGATGACATTAAAGTTGAATCATAGATCCACAATTCTTTCCTTTCTTATATAAACTGTGTCCTCCAGCACTTAAAAAGTCGAACGGACCGACAAACCGTTAGCAAATCAAATCCATATATGAAAATAATTATATACCAGGACCAAGTAGGATTTATCCTAGGTATACAAGGCTGATTCATCATTCAAAAATCAATTAATGTAAACAATCACATCAGCAGGCTAAAGAAGAAAAATTACACGAACCTACCAATAAATGCGGAAAAAAGGTTACAAAATCCAAAACCCTTTCATGATAGAAACTCTCGGTAAATAGAGGGAAACTTCATCAACTTGATAAAGAATATTGATAAAAAAAATCTAAAGCTAACTGTATACTTAACAGTGAAAATCTTGAAGTTTTTGGACTAAGATCAGGAACAAGAAAAGGATGTCCCCTCTTACTTTTGCTTTTAACCGTTTTACAGACATAGTTATTGTAATGAGAAAAAGAAGTTAAAAGTATACATATAGGGAAGGAATAAATAAAACTGTCTTTGTTCACAGATGACATGATTATGTGTGCAGAAAGTGAAGGAATTCCTGGAACAAATAGGCAATTATAGCAAGGTTGCAAGATTCAAGGTCAATATTCTAAGGTCATTTGAATGCAAAAGAATTCAAGCAGACCACTATCTTATACCACATAACAATATTAACTCAAAAGGGAGTAAGACTTGAATGTCAGACCTGAAATCATAAAATACTCGTGGAGAAAACAGGTAGTAAGCTCCTTGATGTAGGTCTTGGTGATGAGTTTTTGGATCTGACTCCAAAAACAAAGGCAAGGAAAAAAAATAGACAAACAGGACCATATCAAACTGAAAAGTTTCTGCAGAACAAAGGAAATCATCAACAAAATAAAAAAGCAACCTACTAAATGGGAGAAAATATTTGCAGATCACCTGTCTGTTAAGAAGTTAATATAAAAATATAAAGAACTCATATAATTCAGTAGCAAAAAAAATCAGTCTGATTAAAGAATGGACAGAGCATTTTCTAGAGAAGGTATACAGATGGCCAACAGGCACATCATAAAATGATCAAATTACTAATCATCAGGGAAATGTAAATCAAAACCACTGTGAGATATCACATGTGTTAGAATGGCTGTTTTCAAAAAGACCACAAGTATCAAGTGTTGGTAAGGATGTGGAGAAAATGAACGCTTGTTCACTTTTAGCGGGATGTAAATTGGTGCAGCTGCTATGGAAAAGAGTATGAATGTTTCTCAAAAAATTAAAAATAGTTACCATATATTTCAGCAGTTCCACTTCTGGATATTTACCCAAAGAAAACAAAAATACAGTTCAAAAAGATATATGTATCCCGATGTTTATTGTACTCATGTTTATAAAGCCAAGATACAGAAACAGCTTAAGCATCCATTAACAGGTGAATGGATAAAGGAGATGTGAGATGTGTGTGTGTGCGTGCATGTACACAGGCACACGCACACATACACACACACACACACACACAATGGAATACTATTCAGCCATAAGGAATAATGTAATTTTGCCATTTGCAACAACATGGAGGGACCTGAAGGACATTTTGCTAAGTGAAATAAGTCAGAGAAAGAACAAATGCTGCATTATTTCACTATATGTGTAATCTGAAAAACAAAACAAAACCAACCTCGTTCATTTCTGTTTAGCATGGAATGTATTCCATAAATCATAGTTTATTTATCCACTCATCTACTGAAGGGCATCTTGAATGCTTCCAAGTTGGGACAATTCTGAATAAAGTTACTTTAAACGTCCATGTGCAGGTTTTTGTGTGGACATAAGTTTTCAACTCATTTGGGCAAATTACCAAGTAACAAGATTGCTGGATTATAGGGTAAGAGTACGCTTATTTTTTGTTAGAACTACCAAACTGTCTTCCAAAGTGGCTGCACCATTTTGCATTCCCACCAGCAATGATGAGCATTCCTATTGCTACTCAGTCTTGTCAGCATTTGCTCTTATCCATGCTAAAAAGAAATGAACTATGAAACTATGAAAAGATGTGGCAGAATTTTGAATGCATGTTAGTTAAGTGAAGGAAACTAATCCGAAAAGGTTAAGTACATACTGTATGATTCCAACTATACAGTCTGGAAAAGGCAAATTTAATGGAGGCAGAAGAGGGTCAGTGGTTGCCAGGGGTTAGAATGGAAGGAGGGATAAAGAGATGAAGCACAAAGTATCCTTAGGGCAGTGAAGCTACTCTATGCGACACTGTCATGGTGGATAAATGTTACCATTCATTTGTCAAAAGCCATAGAATGTGCAACACCAGGAGTGAACTTTAATGTAGATACTCTAGGGCTTTGGGTGATAATTACGTGTCAGTGTAAGTTCATTGATTATAACCCATGTACCACTCTACAGGCGGTTGACAGTTGGGGATGCTGTGCATGTGTGGAGCCAGGGAACACATGAGAAACCTCTGTACCTCCTGCTCAGCTTTGCTGTGAAGCTAAAACTGCTCTCAAAGATAAAGTCTGTTTTTTTTTTTTTTTTTTAAAGTTAGAAGGATCCCAGTCGTGGTCTTTTTCCATCTCAGCAGCTTAGCCAAGAAAACATATTAGTTTTCAACAGTGTCCATAATGATGACTGTAGAGATGTTAATGGAAAGATTTATTTTATTCCCTAAGTGTAACTAACTGGCAGGTAATCCAACTAAAGGATATATATGTATGTGTGTATATATATGTATTCTTTTTTCCAAAGTCAGACAAGAATGAGTTTTCTTTTTCTCTTAGAAAAAGGGAAACTTTCGCTCGTAGTTCAAGTGCATTTAAAGATTTCCCTCTCCTCAGTGTTAGAGAAGTCATCTCTGTCATGTTCCTATTTCTTGATGGAATCTTGTAAAAATGCTGTGATTCAGAGATTTGCTTCTGAAACTGGCCTTGCCTCTTTGATTGTAAAAAACATCTTTGGGGTAACACGAGGAGTCTTTATTATCAGGGCCTGTCAGTGTAACAGATGATGAGGGATAATGACCCAAGGAGGTTCCTTTTTCATGAAAGTAGCAGAACCAGCTGTATAACCAAGTGTGGCAAGAATTTCATCTGTGCAAAGAATATGAAGTATCTCTTTTCAGACCAAGTTCTGTTTGGCATTTTTTCTTCTTTTTTCTTTTCTTAAAAAATCATTTTGAAAACATTCAGTCTTTGTAATTCCTAAAATGGACAAAAAAAAAAAAAAAGACTTTTTCTTTGGTGGCACCAGCAAGTACATGGTGAGCAAAACAATGAGATGCCTGTTTTAAGGGGATGACCTGTCATTTCCACCAGCTTTGTGCTCAAGGACTGCCAGTTCTTCAGTGATATGCTTCAGAATACTCCAGGGATTGGACTCTCCTTTCCTGTTTCTTTGCATATGGTATAGGTTTTGTTGTTGTTGTCGAATACTACATTTAAAATAACATGTTGTGAAAATTCAGAAAATCAGACCCCCACCCCCCACTCCCAACCAGGGTTTGATTAGGAGTGTTGCTCTTGAAAGTAAAGCCCACTGATCTTCAAAGTCACCTGCTCTGGGGGCTCATCTTCCCTCTGCAGGACCCCTGGGCTGGGGAGCCCAGTGTGGGGCTTGCTCTTTGGGAAGAACCTCTGCACTTGTGATTTTCTTTCTCTTTGTGAATCTCCTACTTGGAGGTCTGGGTCTTGACCACACCGTGTTTCTGCCCCTCCTACCTGTTTTGTTGTGATTCCTTCTTTATATCTTTAGCTGCAGTAAATCTTTTCTTCTAGTCTTCAAGTCATTCTTAGATAGTTGCTCTGTAAAGAGTTGTGGTTTTGGTGTGTCTTTGGGGGGAGAGGAGCTTGGTGTCTTCCAGCTCCACCATCGTGGCCATCCATAGACTGTTTTTGACAAGCATTGTGGGTAAAAGGCTATTCCACTGAGCAAGTGCTGAATTAGGTCAAATAAAAACCAGCCCTGGAGTTCTCTTCGTGGCTCAGTGGTTAACGAATCCGACTAAGAACCATGAGGTTGCGGGTTTGATCCCTGGCCTTGCTCAGTGGGTTAAGGATCCAGCGTTGCCGTGAGCTGTGGTGTAGGTTGCAGACGCGGCTCGGATCCCGCGTTGCTGTGGCTGTGGCAAAGGCCGGTGGCTACAGCTCCTGTTAGACCCCTAGCCTGGAAACCTCCATATGCCACGGGTGCGGCTCTACATAAAGGCAAAAAGACAAAAAAAAAAAAAAAAAACCTAGCCCTGTTAAGTGGGGGTTTCTAGGGAGCTGCCAGGCAGGGTCTATAATGACAGTTTTTTGGGAATGGAGATTTTTGGGGAGTGTCAAACCTGTTCTGCCTTCCCCCGTGAGTTCTGGCTTGCTTGTATTGACGGCTGATGTTGGGGTTTTAGGATTACCCTGGGGATAGAAATAGAGCAAATTAAAATTCCACAGGGTTTTCTTTTGTAATAGAGATTCAGCCATTTTTCTTGTGGAAACAAGAAAAATTGGATTGTTGTAAGCCTTTGATTAATTTCCAGAATAATGAAAAAGTTAATTTTAACAATTTTTTTTTTTGCTGGTATTCTTATTGTTTTTATTGAGAAATGAATTTGGGGAGTCTTTATTTTTGCCACTTTGAACGTGCTTCCCATGATTTTTTTTTTTTTCCTTTCTATGGCAGCACCCGCGGCATATGGAATTTCCCAGGCTAGGGGTCTAACCGGAGATACAGTTGCTGGCCTACGCCACAGCCACAGCAACACTAGATCTGAGCCACATCTGCAACCTACAACACAGCTCACGGCAAGGCCAGATCCTTAACCCGTTGAGCAAGGACAGGATCGAACCCGCATCCTCGGGGATACTAGTTCGGTTCGTAACCTGCTAAGCCCCAACAGGAACTCCCTTACGATCTTTTTTTTTTTTTTTTTTTTTTTTTTTAGTAAAACAATTATACTGAAACTTGTCCAGAGGAGAAACAGAAATTTCCCCTTTCCTTAAATTAAGTGTTGCCACACCCTACAGGTCTCTGGTTCGGTTTTGATAACAATAGCTGTCTTTGGAAAAAAGTCACAAGATTTTCTGATACTTCATCCAGTTCTTTCACTCTTAAAGAGAAATGAGTTTGAAGTGTAAATGTTCCCTTAGGCTCGATAATTAAGGACTTTAACAATTTTTCCATGACTTTAATTTGGAGCTTAGAGCATTATTACATATCGTACATCTTTCTTAAAAACTTTAAAATTTCCCTGTCCTTGAATTACTAATATGTAACCATCGCACAAAGCAAGTTAATACACTTAACACTTTCTTTGATGAGTAGACGTTTTACAGTGAAGTTGAACAAGGGAGAAGTCTTTTTCGTAATGAGTTCCCATTGACTTCTTTTTAAGCATTTGATTTATGTTTTAACGGAAAAAAAATTCCGAGTTGAAAACTCATGGTGAAGGATGAGGGAGCAATCAATGTCAGACCAAACGTTAGAGTATTTTAAGTTCTTTTATGGCCCTTCCTTCCTTCGCCTTCTCTTTCTGCTTCTCCTTCTTCCTCTCCTTCTCCTTCTTCTTTTTTTTTTTTTTTTTGGCTAAGCCTGTGGCATGTGGAAGTTCCTGGGCCAGGGACTGAACCCACCCCACAGCAGTGACCGGATCTGCTACAGTTACAATGCCAGATCCTTAACCCTCTGTGCCACAAGAGAACTCCTATGGCTGGCTCTTTCTTAATATACTACCATTCTTCAGCTCTGAGCCTTCCTCTGAGTTCATACCTCTTTTTTTCCCCCCTTGTTCTTTCCAGCCTGTCCCAGACAGTAGAAATTGCCCTCAACTGCACATCCAAAAGAGCATAACCTCTGTGCCTTGAGTTACTCCTTTCCATCTTCACTGCACCAAGCATGTTTCCTAGAGGGCATGACATTATTATGAAGTATAGAGGGTAGAGTAGAAGTTATCTGATAACGATGCACGGGAAATGTCCTGGAGTTGATGACTTCTGAATCATGAGTCTTTCTCAAACTATACTCAAGTCTGCAAATGGTTCTTGTTTAACCAAAACCAAACCAGAAAACTCAGGAGCTATTAAAAAAAAAATCTCCTTTTGGTATTGAAAGAGACAATGAAGATACACGGTCAGAAGTCAATTCTGGGGCAAGAAGAAATGGTTGTTTTTGTCATGATTTCAGAGAGCAGGATGTTTAGGTTTCAAATTTGCATGCATGCGTGCAGCAGGATGGTTAAAGACAGAAACGAATTGGATTTAGGATACATCTGTTCTATGAATCTAAGACTAACGGCTGGGAGTGGTCAGATCCAACGAGCAAAGAGCCAGCACGAGTGGGTCAGGAGGTATTTACCTTCCAGGATGATGTGAGGTGTGGGATTCAGAAATACCCAACACTGATGATGAAATTACCTGTTCTTCCATCTTTCAGAGATATTCACTGGGAATATTTTCATGTATAGTCCTCTTGATTTTTTCTCACATATAAATGCATATGTTATACATCAAATTACATTTTTGGCTTAATGTATCCTGATCATTTCCCCATGTAAATACATATTTTACTTTAACAACAACAACAAAAACCCCAAACAGTTGTTTACTATTCCGTATTGTAAAAAAAAAATCCTAATTTATTCACTTCTCTTAATAGGTCCTTAGGTTGTTTACAGTTTTTCACTATGGTAAACAATGTTTTGATCAACTTTAACCATCTGAACATGAATATCTAAGCATCTGGGTCAGAACAGATTTTGGTTTTTTAGTTAAATCCAAGCCCCCCCCATTGACTATGTTAAATCAATTTACACTATTACCAACAATGTGAGAGAGAACCTATATTCCTCTATCCTAACCAAATGCTGAATATTTTAGAAAACCTTTTCCAGTTTTATAATGAGAAAATAATGCCTCATTGTGATTTAATTTATATTTCTTTTAATTATTAGGGTGATTAGGCATTTTTCATAGATTCATTGGTCTTTGTTCATCTTCTGTGAATTGGCTATTCATGTACTTTATCTAGTGTTATTTGTTTGTTAAAATGCATTGAAAATATTTTTTCACTTGTTTGTTCTTTGACTTTGTTGTTTTTAGAAATATAAAAATTTTATATTTTAAGGTAGTCAAGTTTATTGTTCCATTTGGTCTCTGGGTTTCATGTTATACTTAGAAAAAAATCAAGTTTTTTTCTAAAATCTAAATAGTTTCACTTTTAATAATTGTTCCAACTAGAATTTATCTTAATCTAAGGAGTGAGGTAGGGATTCACTTTTACTGTTTCTCAAGTGATTTGCCAGGTGACGCAATTCTGTCATTGAATGGTTTTATCTTTTCCCAATTTATAGATAATGCAGTTGATATTGGATCTTATAAATGTCTCTTCATCATTCATTTATTGAGGCAATGAACTGTGTTTCTCCTTTGACCTTTAAACATGGTAATTTGCTGGTGTTGAGCTAACTTTGCATTGCTAGACTGAACTACCCTTATTATGGGGTCATGATCTTTTAAAATAGAATTTGATTTTATTTCTTTTTTTTTAGGATTTTTGTATTAAAGTTTGAAAAGTGAAATTGGGATATAGTTTTTTGTTGAATTTTAGAATCAATGTTATATGATTTTAAACAAGTCATTAAAAAGCTTTCCATTTTTTCCCCCTGGAAATTTTAACAAACATTTACATATTTATTCCTTGAATATCGGAAAGACTTCATCTATAAAATTCTCTGGTCTTTGTGTTTTGGCAGATAGTTAGTCTTAGGTAACTTTAAAAATATTTTCTGGGATTATAAATTTCTTTAGATTATCTATCTTTTCTTGAGTTATTTTTGATAATTTATATCTTTCTCAGAAGTTAAGAGTTTCTTTTGGATTTTTCAGACTTATTAATAAGAAGTTTAAGTTTCCTCACTCCTGAGAGTTATTTTCACTTTTTCATTCTTAATTTTGTATATTTGTACTTTTAATTTACAATTTTATTGCATTGATATTGGAAAATGTTATTTGTACTCTTTCTAATTTTGGAATTTATTGAATTTTTCTCTGTGGCCAGTATAGGACTGATTTTTGTAAGTATTTCAGGGGGGAAACAATTTAAACATTTTGCTATAGGATGTTCCATTTTGGCATTAAGTCAGCAGAATGCTTTTGGGAGCAGGCCACATTCTTTTAAGTTCACACTCTTTCTTATCCAGTGTAGTCTAAAGTCTTACTTAAAAATATGGCCCCCAGGAGTTTCTGTTGTGGTGCATTGGAAATGAATCCGACTAGTATCCATGAGGATGTGGGTTTGATCTCTGGCCTCACTCACTGGGTTGGGGATCCAGCGCTGCTGTGAACTGTGGTATAGGTCACAGATGCAGCTTGGATCTGGCATT
Source organism: Catagonus wagneri (assembly GCA_004024745.2). Taxonomy (NCBI): domain Eukaryota; kingdom Metazoa; phylum Chordata; class Mammalia; order Artiodactyla; family Tayassuidae; genus Catagonus; species Catagonus wagneri. The sequence continues at coordinate 7,427,029 of PVHT020000078.1, read as the reverse complement.
GCTGTGGCTGTGGTGTGGGCCAGCAGCTGTAGCTCTGATTCTGCTTCTAGCCTGGGAACCTCCATATGCTGCAGGTGCGGCCCTAAAAAGCAAAAATAAATAAATAAATAAATAAATAAAAAAAAAGAAAATGTGGTCCCCAAACCAGGATCACTGACTCAACCAGGGGGCTTGTTGGAAATGCAGCATCTCAATCCCCATCCCAGACTTACTGAATCTGCATTTTGATAAGATCCAGTGGTCGCCCATGTACATATTTAAATTCTAGAGAATTTCATAGTTTGTCATAATATTTAAAAAGAACATATTCCAAATCTATTTATTAACATCACTCTCTTGCAGTTTAATTTTTTTTATTATAGTTGATTTACCATTGAACCAATTTCTGCTGTACAGCAAAGTGACCTAGTCACCCATATAGATACAATCCCTTTCTTATGTTATCTTCCATCATAATCTATCCTAAGAGACTGGACGTAGTTCCCTGTGCTGTACCATAGGACCTCATCGCTTATCTTAACGTTGTCCTTTTTCAATGAACTGGATCTGTTATTAAAATCTAACAAAAAGTAAGCTTTATAAGGCACTGAATAGGATATAATTACCAACGGGGCTGGCCCCTGGCCACATTTGGATGCTGTGCCTTCCATATGCCCTGCCTTCCTCATCCTCCCTCCTACTGCTGGGGAACTGATTAGGACTCGAGGATCGTAGCTCTGTGGACCTGGAGAACGTGGTCCCAGCTCCAGTGGTCTGCAAAACTGAGTGTAAGGACAATGTCTTTGTCTTTATCTTTCTTCTGTGAAGCTCAGGCTTGAGCTCAAGCCACTGGCAGCAGTGCCAGACCTTGTGCCAAGTGCCGAGCAACAGAAAGAAACAAGAAGTACATTCTTTCCTCCCTGCAGCCCAGAAACCGTGGGAAACCTTAGGAAGTGGGGGTCAAGGAACCACCAGCAACCTGGGAGCCACCGAAGAACTTAAAGGGTTAGGACTGGGCACAAGTCAAGCCAGCAATACGAGGCATCCTGGGAATTGGGCCTGTCAGATGTAATTAATCAGAATTTATTACATCCTCATCATGCCAGGCCTCAAGGACTTTTCTTTCTCTTTTTGTCTTTTTAGGGTTGCACCACAGCATATGGAAGTTCCCAGGCTAGGGGCTGAATCAGAGCTGCAGCTCCCAGCCTACACCACAGCCACAGCAATGCCAGATCTGAGCAATGTCTGTGACCTACACCACAGCTCACGACAACGCCGGATCCTTAACCCACTGAGCAGGGCCAGGATCGAACCTTCATCCTCATGGATACTGGTCAGGTTCATTACTGCTGAGCCACAGCAGGAACTCCTCAAGGACTTTTCTTAAGGGAATTATCTAATATCTAAAAACCTGGCAAGTGTTCTAGGTTTCCTAGGCTGTTGCATTTCATTTTGTGGAACTAATAACTCTCTGGCAGGGGAGAATTTCAAGCCAAGCAAGAAGACGACAGACCATGCAGCCCACTCTTACGGGGCTTGTCCAGTCACCCAATCTGGCGGTGTCATCATGTATGGATCAAGAGTGCTTCGGCAAAGATGTAACTCTCACTTTATCTCAGGGAAAAAAAAAGGGCTGAATCTTGATCTATTAAATAGCCTGGATAAGACTGAATTCTCATATTGATAACGCTTGGCAGGAAAAATAGCTCAATTGACGTGCTTGAGAAATTGGGCAAGTCCTGTTCCACAGACATCTGAATTGTTGTGTGAGCAGGTTTTTGACTAATTTAACTCCTTTAAGTTGTTATCAGCTAGAAAGGTGGTTCCTGGGTTGTTTTATAGTCCTACCCTTTTGGAGGCAGGGATCTGCCTTAGACTGAATTAGGTCTCCTGAACCATTGAGGTCACTAAACGGACTCCCAGGAAAGCCTTCCAGATACTGCATGAGGCCCTTCACATACAGCTTTCCTCCTCCTCTTTCCCCTTCGTCCTCCTCTTTCTCTCTCTTGTCTTCCACCTCTGTTTCTACTTTCCATTTCTTTTTGAACTGGGTCTGGGAGGCCAGTAGCATTAATCCATCAGCTACCCAGTGGACATCTGTCATGCACCAAACTCGGCTCTGGGCACTGTGGAGGATGCCGAAGTGACCACAACATGCATGTGTCCTTGATGAACTTATACCATAGCTGGGGAAACAAGTACATAGAAATGAACTCACATGAGGCATACTAGCTGTGAATATAGGTACTAGAGAATAAATTCCAGATGGGGGAGTTCACTGTTGTCTCACCACTGTCTGGGGAAAAGACTTGCCAGGGAAGGTGAGACTTAAAGAGTAATCAGGAATTCACAACCATGATAGTCTGATGTTTCTTAAAGAAAAACAAACAGGAATTCCTGCTGCGGTGTGGGTTAAGGATCTGGTGTTGCCGCGGCTGTGGCACAGGCTGTAACTACGGCTTGGGTTTAGTCCCTTTATGGGAACCGCTGTATGCCAGGAGTGCAGCCAAAGAAAGAAGAAGAAAAAAGAAAAACAAACAGATATTGTTGAACTTAGCCCTGGACTAGTTCCTTCTGGGCCGATATTTTTTTAAAGGTTCTCTAAAGTCCAAAGTGAAACTTTGAATTTGTAGAACAGATTTTTGTTATGCTTAGAATCTTACTCAGCGTTTATTTATAAAATAAACATTTCTGAAAGTACTATGCGCATTAACATTTTTTCATGACAAGTGGAGTATTTAAACTTTAATTTCCTGGCGCGCATTAATTTATTTGACCTTCTCATATTGGCCTTTGTAGGAAGCCTCCTCGCTAAAATCCAAGTTAGTTGACTGTACTTTTTTTTTTTTTTGGCCTGTATGTTTCCTTTTATCCAAACACAATGTATTGAAAGTTGTGAGTACTTGGTTATATTAAATTAAAATATTGAAAATGACTACATACTACCCACACACCTTCCTTTTAGGACCTAGAGTCAAATCAGAGCAGTTACATTGTGCCCTAAGAATAACCTAGAGACAAGAGGAAATGTTGGGACGGGTTTCAATGCAATTACGGCATTTTCAGAAGGGCCTGTGAAGATTTTGCCAAAAGTCAGTGCTCAGCTTTTGCCTTTCTGTGTAAGTCTTGGCACAGCCTCTTGTCTTAAAGGGGTGAGAGTCAAGTTGGAAAGCCCTTTCTCCCCGGCCCTTTCTTCTGACCCTGGATTCTGTGGATGGCTTCCTCTTTGTACAAACCTCACTTTGCTTTCCTGACAGGAAGAGAAAGAAGGCTGGAAGTCAGGCACTCCTATTTTTCGTTATAGGTTTATGGCTATTTTTTCTATATTTGTCCTCTCTGGGTTGTGTAATTATGGACACATGCACAGTTAAATTTGCTTAAGTTAATCTGTTAATGCCATTACCCTAAATACACTTTTATTTTTTTAAACAGCTGCACTTGCAGCATGTGGAAGTTCCTGGGCCAGGGATTGAATCAGAGCTGCAGCTGAGGCCTACACAGCCACAGCAATGCCAGATCCAAGCTGTATCTGCGACCTACACCACAGCTTTCGGCAGTGCTGGATCCTTAACCCACTGAGGTTAGGGATCAAACCTGCATCCTCCTCATAGGCACTATATCAGGTTCTTAACCCACTCAGCCACAGTGGGAACTCCTGAGTACCCAGCTTGGTAGCTGCGTCCGGTATTCCTATCTCTGAGTTCAAGAACAGCAAACATCTTTTGTAAGTCATTTCGTTTTTCTCGCCCTACTAGCATCATCATGAAATCAGCAAAATCCTTTCTGGTGACAGTTCTGCCAGAGAGAAAACTTAGATCTGTGGGAATGGGTGGGGTGGTGGAGAGTCACACACAAAAAAGTGAACTTTCTCACTCGTGTGCACTTTTGAGCTCCCCTTGAGTGGGTTTGCGTTCTGCGTTGACCCAGTGGTCGGGGATCCCCACCTGGAATCTGCGGCAGTTTTCTGCCTCGGATCGGATAGATTATTCTTCGTTTAGTTAACCGAGTCTCACTGTGTTTGGATCTTACTTCGCGAGTGAGTACCAAAGTAAAAGTCCTTATTTATTTTAATTGAGAAATGTGATTAAAGTCCTCGTCCCAAGTCCATGCTCTTTTTCCTTTGGGTGCTTTGGTGCTGCCTTGTCCATGGCAGCAGCTGACTGAGGGGTAAGGCCAGCGTGGGCTCTGCTGACCAAGGACTATTTTAGGGCCCAAGCCTGGGAGCTTTTTCTAGCTAACCTGGCAGGGAAAGCTTGGGACCTCTGTGTCCTTCCTTGCTTATCTTGCCCAGGGTTACTTTTTTCCCTCTTGAGTTCTCTTGAATAATATCATTGTTTATCTTTAGTGTTCTCCTCCCTGCTCTGACCAGTTTCCTCTCTGTTCTCTGAATAATGTTTCACATTTTCCTGAGGTCAGCAGAGCCTGGCTGGCTGGCCAGGAACTTCAGTGACAGAAAGCACCAAAACAGCCTTTTCACTACAAGTTCTTAAAACACAGGGTGGGGGGGGGAGGTGCTGAAGTTTTAAAGCTGAGAGCAAACAGAACTTAATCACAAATTCTTGTTGCTATGGATATGGAGCTTCACTTTGTTTTTCTAATTGTGTGTGCATGTGGGGGTGGGGGCGGGGGCGCGGGGGAGGGAGGAAGATGGAGGGAGAAAGGGGGAGGGACCCAGACTATATATGTGTCTGTGTGTAGGGCCTGTCTTTGATGTTCTAGTTGCATTCATTCATTCATTTTCACTGCTTTTTTTATGGTTTCAGAATATCCCCCCCCCATTATTCCTGCCATTAAAACAAAATCCATGTATGTATGTGTAACCTGTCACCACGCTGTGCAGCTGGGTATAATGGAAAAATATAAAACATAAAAAAAAAAATCACACACAAACAAACAAAAAACACAACCAGAACTGATGTTCAGGCAGTGCACAGTGGTATGGCTGTTGTGATTATCAAATATTGAGATGCTTCTGTACCTGATGGCAAATCGCTGTTGCCACAAACCTCACCTGAATGCTCCTTTGCTGCCAAGGGGTCCCCCAGCATCCACACAACTCAGCCACTGGCAGGTTCATACCTGGCTTGACTGGGGCAGGATCCTCTGGGACCTTCTGGCAGTACGCCCCTGCCCACATCCACTCTGCTGTACCAGGCGTTACATATTTTGGTCATCATCTCCTGAAAATAACAGAACTTAACCCAAGAGTACATGGTTATTCAGTCAGTCTTAGTCCTGGAACTCAACCAAGATTTTTTGAAGGAAGCACAAGAAATCCCTGAACAGTGAGAACAGATTTCTTAAAATCTAGGCACTAACGATCACACACTTTCCTCATAAGGAGGAACTTTATGACAGTTTATGGTCACAATACGGACCCAGCTGTCTCGCTGAAGTGTGAGCTTCCTGTCCTAGAAGCAGACTTGAATGACTTCGGAGCCCCTTCCAAGCAAACGATTTTGAAAAAGTCGTAAACATTGCAAACTCTCTCACAAAATGCATACTTAGTATGTTACATGATATTCACAACAGCTATATAGTTAAGAACCAGGCGCTACCTTAAGGGCTCAGTTTGCCTGTCCTGGGTTTAGACAGATGTGGCAATAAGAGTCATGTGAAGAAAGCTGTAAGCCTGTGTGATCGGACTTTATCCTGGACCGCTGCTCATCCATGGCAGCCGAGGGAATGTGGGATGAAGTGACAAGCATGTGTGTGGGCTTTGGGGATGTTGGAGGGAAGTGGTTTGATTTTGGGAATAAGGAATTGAGCTTCCTAAGTGCAATGATGGCAATGAAGGGAGGAGGATCTGTTTTCTGGGGTAGAACTGAAGTGGAAGGAATTCCTAGTCTCCTGAAGCCACCGCAGCTTCGGTTCACTCCAGGACATCAGCTCTCTAGCTCCTCGGGGTCTTCCAGGTTTGGGGTCTGGATGCAGAGGTTCCGGAAGCCCAAGGTCAATCCTCTGAAGAAGCTTGTAGGTGGGAGTCACTGGGAGTGAAGGGACCAGACGCTGGGAGTTGGGCACACAGAACCGGTCAGGGAGACTCCAGGTGGAATACAAACGCATCTCCTGCAGAGACTTCTGCAAGGCAGCTGACTTGGGTGTGCTTCACTTTTCTCCTCTGTGAAACGGGGGTTATGACATTTCCCCCCACGCCACCCCATAGCTTTTCTTAGCAGTTGTTAAGTTGTGTGGTTGGCCATGACAAGTGTCAGTAAGGATTTTGGCGAGGAGCCCAGGAAGCAGGGAGCCCCTGCCAAAGGGAAACACGCTGGGGGCCTGCAGCCACGAGACCCCCCCGGAACCCTGCGTGCTTTCTGACCAAATCTGACTGGTTTGTATACCTGTCTTCAATGAACAAATTCAAATCCTAGGGAAATTGAAAGAACAGAATAATTAACATCCATATACTGGTCTAGATTCACCAGCTGTTATCATCTACACACACACACACACACACACACACACACACACACACACACACACAACACATACCCAAAAGTAGTGTGCAGGTATCATGATGTTTCACATGATTCTAAATAATGCATTTCTCATAAACAAAGCCATTTTCCCTTTCCTAATCAATAATCATAACATCCTTTCCACATCTGGGGAAACATTAATTCAGTAATATCCCACACGTAGTCGATTATCAAATTTCCTAAATCATTTCCAGAATGTCATTAGAGTCAAGGTTAATGCGTCGCCTTTGCCAGCGGTTTTTCTTCTAGCAGACGTCAGTCTAGAGCAGCCTCCCCTTTTCCTTCTGTCCTTTGTTCTTGAATCCTGGAAGTGACCAGGCCAGATGTCCTGCAGAGGCCTTCATGGCTTCCTGTCACTGTGTCTGTGTTGGGTTGTATTTCTCAGGCAATCTTTCCAGCCCTGGTTTTCTGAGTCGTGGGGATATCTTGGGGTAAGCATTTAGAGACTAAGAGTATATTTTTGTACACATCTGAAGCCCCAGCCTCATTAATATGCTGCCAATGGATTCCAGGTTCATTCATTCCAGATTCTTACTCTCCACCACCTTAACCTGTGTTTTTCACAAAATCAGTCATACTCAATACATTGCGATCTCGGGCATAATTTCTAAAATGTGAAAGGCAGAAAGTGAACAGGGCTGTTTGATTGATTTTGCCTCTGCAGTGATGATGTGGGCTCACTTTCAAGGCACCAAAAGTAAAGTGGAGGTTGAATGCAGATTTGGAAGACTAAGGTCTGTTGTTTCTTTCTTGGGTGTTTGCCTGTTATAGACAGACACGCTGTAGGTTGTAAATTGGGCTAAGGCTTTGAGTTGTGAAATGTCAGGTAAAGGAAGTGGATGGAAAAATAGGTTCTCACTGCCGCAAGCCACTGCGGCATTTATACAGATCCTGTCATTTCCCCAGGAATCTATAATTATGGAGAGCAAAGGGATCATTTTGCAGATGAGGTCCAGAGAGGAAAGTGATGTGCCTGATGCCACCCAGCTTGCTGGTGGGCATATCTGGGCTTAAAGCCTGTCTCCCAGGTCCAGTCCTGTGCTTCGTCTGTTATCCATAATGATCTTGTATTTAGATGCTCCAGGAAACGGTTTTGAGATGTCAAATGCTGGGAAAGAGGAGAGCACGATTAATTCCGCAGACATGAGGGACTCTCATAGTTGTTAAAATCAGAGCACGGTATTCCACTGTGATATCTTTGACTTTTTTTAATGCCTTTTTAAATTTTATTTTACTTTTTTCATTTTAAAAAACTTTATTGAAGTATAGTTGATTTACAATGTTGTGTTAATTTCTGCTGTACAGCAAAGTGACTCAGTTATATATATATGCATGTATCCATTCTTTTTCAGATTATTTTCCTGTATAGGTTATCATAGAATATTGAGTAGAGTTCTCTGTGCTATACAGCAGGTCCACGTCGACCATCCATTCCAAAGGCAATAGTGTGCGAAAGCCAATCCCAAATTCCCAGTCCATCCTCACCTGCCTTTCCACTTTGGTAACCGTAAGTTTGTGAAGTCTGTGAGTTTTCAGAAGTTCCAATTTTGTACCAAATTTCATATCAGGATCTAGATTGTACTTCAGTCTTAAAAACAAACTTAAGGTATTTTTTTTTCTCAACCAAGTTGCAAACATTGCTGTGGGGTTTTTGTAAATAAGTTCATTCATATCATTTTAAAAGATTCTACATAAAAAGCGATATCGAATGATATTTGTCTTTGTCTGACTTCACTTAGTATAATAATCACTAGCTCCATCCATGTTGCTGCAAATGGCATTGTTTTATTCATTTTACGGATGAGTAATATTTCATTGTGTGTGTGTGTGTGTGTGTGTGTGTGTGTGTGTGTGTGTGTGTGTATACCACATCTTCTCTATCCATTCCTTGGCTGGTGAACATTTAGGTTGCTTCCATGTCTTGCCTATTGGGGTGCATGTATTGAATTACGGTTTTCTTCAGATAAATGTCCAGGAGTGGGATTGCTTGATTGTTTGGTAGTTCTATTTTTAATTTTTTGGGGGACCTCCATTCTGTTCTCCATAGTGGTTGTACCAGTTTACATTCCCACCACATATCTTTGAATCTTGCAACATGGCAATACATAGATAAGATATGGCATTCTCTAAGAAAGGGTAGTGCCCTTTGCTTCTTGAAAACTTTCCTTTTTTGTTAGCCAAAATCATACTCTTTTAACCTTCAGAGTTTGAATCAAGATACCATGTGTTTATGGGTAAGTAACTTTTTCTTGGGCTGTCATAATGGATTGTTGGTTTTTCACATCGCAAACTGAATCACTTTTGGAATCATATCTTTTTTTAGGCATTTTCCTTCTGAAGTAATTTTTCAAAAACGCTCTCTTCCTCCTCCACAGGCATATATATACTTTTTGCAGTTACAAGGTGTCTGTCTTCACCTGTCTATTGCAAAGAGAGGTTTCAGAACTTCCTATTATATACCAAATTTCAGATCATGATCTAGATTGTACTTTGATCTTAAAAACAAATTTAAGGTATTTTTTCTCAACCAAGTTGCAAATATTGCTGTGGGGTTTTTTTTGGTTTTGTTTTGTACATACAATATATTTGTTCAGCTAGGTCTCTTTTTCATTCTTTAAAAAATGTATCTTCAATTCCCTGTAGAGAGGAAGGAAGCGGGTACGGGGAAGAGGAGAAGAAGAAAGGACGGAAGGAAGAAGGAAATTTACCACCAGCCCGGTGCACTTGGTCACAGTTCAGTTTTTTTGTCAATTGTCTCAGTTATGGATTTTTCAAGTTCTTTTAATGAATATGAAAACATCCTCCAGAGCAGTAAAGGAAGGGAGAATCAGTAAAATGCACATCTGTGTCTGTTAGATGTTTTGGCAGCAAGTAGCAGAAACAAAGAAACAAAAAATCAACTTGCAGACTGCTTTACATAGTAAAATTTATGGCTTCTTATATAACGAGAAATCTGAAAATGGGGTGGCTTTCAGGGTACGTTGATTGAGACGCAGTGATGTCGGCAGGGACTCAGGTTCTTTCCATCTCACCTGTCTGCCAGTCATAGCATAAACTTTGTTCTAAGACTGGATATTCTGGGGATCAAAATATGCTTGTCGGTAGCCATTGGAGTGGCTGGTCAGTCTCTTCAAAGGAAGGTCCTATGCCCTTCACTTCCATCTGCAATGGAAGGCACACTGGGAAAGAGTAGCAGGGTTGGAAGTACCACCAAACTGGAAGGGAGTTGACTGTATTTTTTCCCTCAGGTGTCTCCTGCCTGATCTCATACAGTCAAAATGCAGAAGTAAGCATTATGGAACAGACAGAGAGGGACTCAGAAAAGCCCTTTTAGTTCGACTTGCATTGCAGAGAAGAACTCCTAAAACTCAGAGACTGAGGGAATCAGCCTTCCGCTGCCATCTGTCTCCTTTTTCTCCATTCCTGTTCACTCCAGACCCCAGGCAGTTCTGTGGTGGGGGCAGTGGTAACAAGACAGCCAGCGTGGAAAACTGCAGGAGCCAAAATTCTGAGGGAGGAGAACTTGCATTTTTCATTTGGTAGAGCTGTAGTTCCAAGAGGCAGGGCCAAACCACCCTCCCTTTCCCTTATTTTTTTACTCCTTCTCTGACCTCTTGTCATTTGGACCCCAGATGTGACTCAGTCACAGGAGCAAGTGACTTTTGGCTGCTGGACTGAAAAAAGGAGGCTCAAGAAACCAGACATTCTGGGGAGATAGCAGAGAAGGAAGAGGTCAGGAAATGTATCCTGTAAAATTTTTCTGTGCAGATCTGGGCTGGTCTCCCAGGGCATGGTAGGTCTACTCCTAATTAGCATTCCAAAGACTGGAATTGAGCTAACAGCCCTCTTCCCTGTCCCAGATTAATCACTGGGTGACACACTTGTAAGACACAACTGAATAGCACTTAGCCTTGGAAATCTGAAATGGAATGGTAACCACAGCACACAGAAAGTGAGCTGGAACTTGTGACTTGAACTTAACTAGGTCAAACACCTGCTATAACAGAAACATCAACAGTCTTGTATAGGATTTAAAACAGACCCAGAGTCCTATAATGTATTACTAAAAATGTCTAGGATACAATCCGAAATTACTTGGCATATGAAGCATTATTAAATTCTCAACTGTTTTTGAAAGGACACTCGACAGATACTAATGATGAGATAATATAAATATTGGAATGATTTTACAAATACTTTAAAACAGATATTATAAATGTGCTCAAAGGAGTGGTCGTGAGCACTTTTTGAAATGAAGCTAAAATAGAAAGCTAAAAATAGAAATAGAAGATATAAAAAAGAACCAAGGGAAAGTTTAAGAACTGAAAAACACAGTAACCAAAATTAAAAATTCACCAGAGGTGAAACCAAAACACCCCAACTTGAAACCAGACTAAACCCAGACTGGGACTTGAACCCACATGCCAGGACTTGAACCCAGCCTAAACCCAGATTGGGACTCGAACCCACAGTTTTTAAAATTAGAATCACTTGCCTGGCATCTAGACTTACTGAGGCACAGGTTCTTTGTGTCTCAACATGGAAGGGATTCAGTGGGAGACTAAGTGACAGGCGAGAAACAGATTTATTAAGATAGGATGCTGGTGAAGGGTACAAGCAGGCAGGTGAGGAGGCTCTGCCTGGAAGATTAGGTGGGCTACATTTTTATAATCCAAGGAAAGTGGGGAGTGGGAAGAGACCACCTTCTTCCTCATTCTTCAAGTAGAAGTCAGGCTTACATCACTAGTTCCTCCTTTAGGTTAGGTAAGAGAGTAGTTGACCCTATGAGGTCAAACCAGGACTGTCCTAGTGCTTATTCAAATCAGCAGGAGGGTGGTAACGTATGCTAAAATATGTTGAATCATCTCAGGTTTCTGTATAATGAAGGTCTTCAACTTTGGAATGTCATCTTTCCCTTAAATTCTTTTCCATGGTTCTAAGGATCATTACCTTGCCGAACTTGAAAGCAGCCCTCATTTTATCTTTCATTTAATGACTTGAAGCATATGTCATGCTTTTATTTATGGCTTTCTAGTTAAGCAAGTCTGCTTTGTTCCACTACATTCTGTTGGCTTTCTTGAGCAATTATTAACTTATAGTGGTATCCCAAAGTTCCCTAGGTTTCCCTCTGTATCTGTGGTCCCCTACTGGGACTTCTACAACTACCTGTGTAACTGTCCTACTCGATCCCTCTATCAGAGGGATTCAATAACAGAACGAAGAACAAGGGAAAGAAATGGTGAACCTGATGCCAGGTCAATGGAAATGATCCAATCTGAACAACAGAGAGAAAAAAGGTTGGAAAAAAAAGAACAGAATCTCAGGGTGCAATGGGATAACAACAGAAGGTGTCATATGTGTGTCATCAGACCCCCAGAAGGAGACAAGAAAGTGGTGCTGAAAAAAATGTTTGAAGAAATAATAGTTGAAAACACATACCTACAAAGTTAAGAAGTGGAGCAGACTCAACATAGAATAAAATCAGAGACATCTGTGGCCAAACACACCATACTTACAATTTCTGAAACATAAAAGAAAAACTCTTGAAACAGCTGGAGAGAAACTACGATTTGATGACAGTGATTCTTTCATCAGAGACCAGAGATGTCAAAAGGAAGTAGCACATTTTTCAAGTCTGAAAGAAAAGAATTGGCAGCCAGAATTCCGTGGACAGCAAAAATATCTTTCAGGAATGAAAGTAAAATAAAGGCATCCTGAGATACTTTAAAAGAATTGCTAAAGGGAATTCTGCAGATAGAAGGGAAATGATACCAGGCAGAAACTTGTACAGCCAACATGTAAGCAAAGGTTATTATCTTATCCAGGTTTTCCTCTGCTGGTGACATTAATAATTTAAAATGTCTGAGCAATTGTCTCATTTTTTTTCTCAGATAATACTTCATATGTGGGATTTTTTTTTTTTTTTGTCTTTCTAGGGATGCACCATGGCATATGAAATTCCCAGGCTAGGGGTCGAATCGGACCTATAGCTGCTGGCCTACACCACAGCCACAGCCACAGCCACAGCTACAGCCACAGCTACAGCAACACCAGATCTGAGCCGTGTCATTGACCTATACCACAGCTCATGGCAATGCCGGATACTTAATCCACTGAGCGAGGCCAGGGGTCAAACCCAATTCCTCGTACATACTAGTCAGGTTTGTTACCACTGAGCCACAATGGGAACTCCTGGAAATTTTTTTATTGTATATAAACTTGAGTTTTTAGGGATAGTTTGCCATTTTCTCCAGCCTTAGATGTTATAAATAGTGAAACTGATTGACTCTTCTGATAACTTGTCAAGAGAGCCAACATTGAAGGAGAATGTGGACTCAGGATAGTCCATTTATGTTTTGAAAGGCTAGTTGTTAGAAGGGATGGATTACTGTGGAATCAGGCTATAAAGGATACTGGAAGATAGGTGCCAGCTTCCAACTTGTCGTGCTGCTCCTCGATGTAAATCATCATCATGGTCCTTGCTGTGGCCCATGGCCTACAAAGACATGGACTCTTTGGACTAGAGTCGGGCATGTGGCCACACCATGCTATCAGTTCTTAGTTTTGCTTTTTTTTTTCTTTTGGCTGTCCCCACGGCATGCGAAAGTTCCCAGGCTAGGGCTCGAACCCATACCACAGCAGTGATAATGCTGGATCTGCAATGTGCTAGGCCATCAGGGAACTCCCTTAATTTTGCTTTTGCTTTAAAATTTTGTGTCTATAATACTTTGATATTTTAAAAATGACATAGGTCGTAGTCAGTTTGGGTTGCTCTAACAGGATACCATAGATTGGGTGGCTTAAACAACAGACATTTATTTTGCACAGTTCTGGAGGCTGGGAAGTTCAAGATCAGGGTGTCAGCATGGTTGGGTTTTGGGGAGAGCCCTCTTCCTGGTTTGCAGTGCCTCATGCGGTGAAGAGAGGGAGAGTAAGCAAGGTGCTTCTTGTAAGGGCACTAATGCTATCACCAGGGCCCCTCTCTCATAACCCAATCACCTTTCAAAGGCTCCATGTCTGTATTTCATCACATTAAACATTAGGGTTTCAAGAGGACATACTCAGTCCATAGCACCGTATAAGAAATGGACCTTTCTACTGTGATACAATAGCGAAAGAGGTGGGTTTTTTTTTTTTTGGTTTTGTTTTTTAATTCTTTGCCGCTATTTCATCATTTTTATCCCATGCACTCTCATAACTCATTGAATGATATGCAGGCAAACCCAGTCTTATCTACCCCATCTTCTATTATCATGAACGTTCTGGATATGCCTAATTTCACTAAGAAGCAACAACATTCTCCACATCAAAACTGAGCAGAGAGTATAGAGTTTTCCAACATACCCTTGGTCCCCACACACGTGTATATCTCCCCACCTGAATGGTACATTTCTTATATCAGCGAACCTACGTTGACTCATCGTAATCACTCAAAGTCCCCAGTTTACACTGGGGTTTACTCTTGGTATTGTTCATTCTGTGGGTTTGGAGAAATGTATAATGATATGAGTTCCATCATTCTAGTGTCATACAGAATATTTTCACTGCCCTACAGATCCCGTGGGCTCTGCCTTTTCGTCTTTCCCTTCCTCTCCCAGCTCGTAACCACTGATCTTTTTTATTGTCTCCATAGTTCTGCATTTTCCTGAATGTCATGTAGTTAGAATCACATAATATGTAGGCTTCTCAGATTGGCTTCTTTACTTAGTAATAAGCATTTAGGGTCATGGCTGAATAGGTCATTTCTTTTAGTTTTTTCATGTTTTTCCTTTTTTGGCCACCCCACAGCATATGGATTTCCCTGGGCCAGGGAATCGAGCTGCAATTGCAACCTATGCTACAGCTGCAGCAACACTGAATCCTTAACCCACTGCGCCAGGCTGGGGATGGAGCCTGCATCCCAGTGCGCCCAAGACACTGCCAATCCCCTTGTGCCACAGTGGGGACTCCTTCATTTCTTTTTAGCACTGAATAATTTTCCATCATCTGGCTGTACCACAGTTTATTCATTCATTCAGCTACTGAAGGGAATTTTAGTTACTTTCAAGTTTTGACAATTATGAATAGATGTTATAAGCATCTATGTGTGTTTTTGTGTGTACTTAAGTTTTCAGGTCATTTGGGTGAATACCGAGGAGTCTATGATTGCTGGATCATATGGTGAGAGTTTGTTTAGTTTTTTAAAAAAATCGCTGAACTGTCTTCCACAGTGACTTTACCATTTTGCATTCCTGGCAATCATGAATAAGAGTTCCTGCACTCTACATCCTCACTAGTATTTACTGTTGTCAGGGCTCTAGATTTTGGCCATTCTAATAGATGTACAGTGGTTTCTCATTGTTGTTTTAATTTGCATTTCCTTAGTGATGTATCATACGGAGCATCTTTCCATATGCTTATTTGCCATCTGTATATCTTTATTTCTTTTTTTAATTAATTAATTTGGGGGCTATATCTTCTTTGATGAGATGTCTTTTAAAGTCTTTGGCTTATTTATTTATTTATTTATTTATTTATTGTTTTTTTTTTTAGGGCTGCACCCACAGTATTTGGAAGTTTCCAGAGCTACAGCTGCCGGCCTGCACCACAACCACAGCAACGCCAGATCCAAGCCACGTCTGCAACCTACACCACAGCACATGGGAATGCTGGATCCTTAGCCCACCTAGTGAGGCCAGGTATCGAACCTGAATCCTCATGGATACTAGTTGGGGCTCGTTAGTGCTGAGCCACAACGGGAACTTCCATGGCCCATTTTTAAATTAGGCCTCTTGTTTTCTTATTGTTGAGTTTCAAGAGTTTTTTGGGTATATTTTGGTTGATAGCTCTTTATCAGAAACGTCTTTTGCAAATATTTTCTTTCAGTTTGTGGATTTTATTTTCCTTGAAAATGTCTCTCACAGGGCAGAAAATTTTAATTTTATTGAAGTCCAGTTTATCAGTTCTGTTTTTCATGAATCTTTGTTTTTTATCTACAAAGTTAACACTAAACCCTAGATCATGAAGTTTTTCTCTAATCTTATCTTCTACGTGTTTTATGGATTTAAGGTTTGTGATACATTTTGAGGTAATTTCTGTGAAGGGTATAAGGTTTGTGTCTAGATTCATAGTTTTACATTTGGGTGTCCAGTTGTTCCGGCACAGTTTATTGAAAAGACCAACTTTTCTCAGTTGTATTGCCATTGCTCCTTTGTCAAAGATGAGTTGACTGTATTCATTTGAATCTATTTCTGGACTCCCTGTTCTGGTTCATTGATCTATGTATCTGTTCTTTCACTAGTGCAGACTGTCTTGATTGCTGTAGCTTTGTAGTCTTGAAGTTGGCTAACATCAGGTCTCCAATTTTCCTCTTTTCTTTCAATATTGTGTTGGCTGTTCAAAGTTTTTGCCTCTCCATAAACATTCTAGGATTAGTTTGTTGGTATCAGCATAATAACATACTGAGATTTTGATTGGGATTGCTTTGAATCTATGGATCAGGTTGGAAAGAACTGACATATGGGCAATATCGAATCTTCTTCTTTATGAACATTGGATATCTCCCTATTTATTTAGTTGTTCTTTGGTTTCTTTTGTCATTTCCTCATATAGATCTTATAGGTATTTTGTTAGATATACCTACTTCATATATGGAGCTGTTAATGAAAATAGTGTTGTGTTTTTAATTTCAAATTCCATTTGTTCATTGCTGGTTATTGGAAAGCAAATGGCTTTTAAATATTAATCTTGTATCTTGCAAACTTGCTGTAACTGCTGATTAGTTCCAGGAGTGTTGTGTCAATTCTTGCAGATTTTCTGCATAGAAGATCACATCATCTGTGAAAAACTCAGTTTTATTTCCTCCTTCCCAATCTGTATACCTTTTATTTCCTTTCTTGTCTCATTGCAGTAACTATGACTTCCAGTACAATGCTGAAAAGCAGTGGTGAGAGGAGAATTCCTTGCCTTGTTCCTGATCTTAGTGGAAAAGCTTCCAGTTTCTCACTATAAGGTTAGCTTCAGGTTTTTTGTTAATAGTCTTTATCAAATTCCCCTCTATTCCTATTTTACTGAGTGCTTCTCTTATGAATGAGTGTTGGATTTTGTCAGATGCTTTTTCTACATCTATTAATAGGATTACATGATTTTTCTTCTTTAGTCTACTGATATGATGGATGACATTGATCTTTTCTAATGTTGAACTGGCCTTACACACCTGGGATAAATCTCAACTGGTAGTAGTATGCAGTTCTTTTTATACATCGTTGGATTTGATTTGCTGATAATTTGTTGAGGCTTTTTTTTTTTTAAATCTGTGTTCATGAGAGATATTGGTCTATAGTTTTCTTATGTCTTTGGTTTTGGTACTAGGATTATGCTGGTCTCATAGAATGGGTTAGGAAGTATTCCCTCTGATTCTAAAGAAAGAGATTATAGAGAATGGGTATAATTCCTTCCTTAAATGTTTGGTAGAATTCACTGAAGAACTTATTTGGGTCTAGTTTTTCCGGTTTGGAAGATAATTAATTATTGATTTAATTTATTTAATAGATGTAGGCCTATTCAGGTTATCTATTTCCTTTTTTTTTTTTTCTTGGCTGCACCTGGGGCATATGGAAGTTCCCAGGCCAGGGATCGGATCTGAGCTGCATCTGCAACCTATACCACAGCTGTGGCAATGCTGGATCCTTAACCCACTGTGCCACAGTGGGAACTCTGAGATTATCTGTTTCTTTTTGTGTGAGTTTTGTCAGATTGTATCTTTCAAAGAATTGTTCTGTTTCATCTCAGTTATCAGATTTGTTGGCGTAAAGTTGTTCATAGTGTTCCTTTATTATTCATGAAATCTATGGTAATGTGTCCTCTTTCATTTCTGATTTTAATAACTTGTGCCTTCTCTCTCTTTTTTCCTTAGTTAGCCTAGCTAGAGGCTTATAATTTGCTGATCTTTTTGATACCCAACTTTACTGATTTTTCTCTGTAGATTTCCAGTTGTCAGTTTGATTTATTTCTGCTATGATTTTCATTATTTCTTTCATCATGTTTACTTTGGATTTAATTTGTTCTTTCTTTCTAGTATTTTGAGGTGGAAGCTTAGATAACTGATTTTGAACCTTTGTTCTTTTCTAATGTATACACTTAATGCTATAAATTTCCCTCTAAGCACTGCTTTAACAGCATCCCATAAATTTTGATGAGTTGCATTTTCATTTTCACTTAATTCACAATATTTTTAGGGGGTTCCTTTGTGGTATAGTGTTTAGGATTCAGTGCTGTCACTGTTTTGGCCTGGGTTTAATCCCTGGTCTGGGTACTGAGACCCCACATGAAGCTGCTGCCTGCTGCAGCCCCCCAATTAAAAATAGTTTTTTTTTCTTGAGATTTCTTTTTTGGCTTATTCATTGTTTAGAAGTAACTTGTTTAATCTTCATGTATCTGGCAATTTTCTAGCTATATTTTTGTTAGTAATTTCTAGTTTAATTCCACTGTAGTTTGAGGGCAGGTGTTATATAATTTCTATTCTTTTAAATTGTTAAGGTGTTTTTTATGGCCCAGAATATGGTCTATCTTTGTGAATGTTAGTATATTCAGACTTAATTATTCAGACTTAATCTTGAGCTGAGTCATCCTGATCAAGTATAAGAGGGATTATCTGTAAATCAGAAAGCCACTTTATCTATTTACATAAGATATGATTTTTTTACATCAATATTTGTATCTGTGGTCCAGGCCTCCCCCTAGTTCTGGTGCCTTTTGATATGAATGTTAATTAAAAAGTTGCTTGATGAGTTTGGATCTCAGACCAAGGAAAGAGTCAAAATCTTGTGGGTTAAAGACAGGTCTACCTGAATCACTGTTACATTGTTTTACAGCAGAAATTATCACAACCTTGTAAATCAACTATAATTCAATAAAACTTCAAAAAAATGAAAGAAAAAAAGACAAATCCATCTCCTGGTTGGCCTGATGAGTCTATGTTCAAACTGAGCAGCTTCATGACTGTAAGCCGTTGTGTAGGAATCTAGGCAGGCTTGGCTGAGTGCTTGACTTTGAAGTCAGGCAGTGGTTTTACCACTTGTTGAGGGACTTAGGAGAGGTTATGAAGCCAGAAATGTAAACTTCTCTATGGCTTAGCTTCCTCTTCTATAAAATGAGAACAGCAGTAGTCCCCACCTTATAGCATCATTGTGAAGATTTATTGAAACCTGTAAAGCATTTTGCAGTTGTGTCATGTAAGTGCTCAATAAATATTAACTGTGAAGATGAAACCAACCCTGCTCCTGGGAACTCTTTAACCCTTGGCCCTGGAAATCTACCTCTTCTCAGTGTTTAAGGCTACCTTATTTCTCATGCATGAATCCCTGCTCTTACAGCTTTCCCAGTTATTCAGGTTCCCCTAGATCTAATTCGAAGACCTAATGCTCATTTCCAGACCTGATGGGGGCCAGGGAGCTAGGGAGAACTGATAGAAGACATAAGAGCTTTGTAAATTTTCAAAGGATAAGTAGATCTGAGAGAGATGAAAGAATGGGGACTGGTTTGGAGGGGACAGTGTGAGCAGAGGCATGGAGAGAAGCATACGCTGGTGTGTAGGGGAATCAACAAACTCCTAAGTGGTTCTTTCCTTCACCACATCCCGGTGTCAGTAGATGAGCTTTGCTGTGTGGTGGGTAAGAGGACTCAAGTTTGGCTCAGTAGTAAGATGTGTAGTTTTGTCGGCTCCTTTGTTGAGCCCTGGGCGGTCACTAGTTAAGAACTGTTTCCTTATTAGCTAGTCTTGTGGGACCCATGAATGGAAGCCCCATTGACTCTCTAAACCAGGTGATCTGTAAACCTGTTCCTGGAGCACAAAAGCCAGGGCGCAGTTATGTGTACAAAACTGGCAACTTAGAGTGGGCGAGAGGGAGAAGGCAGAGCTGGTGTCTGCCAGTTTCCCAAGTCTCCAGGGAGGATGGTACTCTAAATTAAAAGCCCAACTCTCAGGCAGCATCTTTCAGGTTAAGCAACCTTTCAGGTTAAGACTAAGAAATGGGTAGTTTTTTGCTCGCCCCTAGATTCTGTTGTCGAAACTCCGTCTCTGTTCACTGGAGCAAAATAGAAACTCAGAGACAGGGTTTTGGGTGAAGTAGAAAAGAGTAGCTTTTATTGCTTTGCCAGGCCAAGGAGGCCACAGCAGACGAATGCCCTAAAACCTATGCCTTCCTTTGATAGAGAGTAGGAAGAGGTCTTAGAGTTTAGCAGTGGAAAATAGGGCTGCAGGTAAGGATCAGGATAGAGCCAAACTTGAATTCTTCTTCACTTGCAGAACATTTTAAAGTCACCAAAGCTGGTGTCAGGTGCTCCCGGGATGAGTTCAGGTGGTCCTTGAGGTTATCAGACCATGACCTTCTCTCTGCAATGAAGAGTGCTTCATCAAGTAATTACCATCTTCCTTTTGTTGGAGGATTCAGTTCTGCAGAAGAGCTCAAAGAGGCTGTGATGTGTATCTCTTAAGAAGAAACCAGGATCCTGCCCCAAGGCTGCACGTTGTTTCTTGCCCGCTCCTCCCTTGTCTCCACATCCCATCCCTTCCCGGATTAGCAACTCTTTGAACCTGCCCTTTGGAACCCAAGAAGGCAACAGAGGTTCACTGAGGCTGAATGAAGCCTGTTTCCTACGAACAGGAAGTAGGGGACACAGAGAAGCTTGTGCCCAGGAGCCCCACTGGGACCTGCTCAGTTTCTTTTTTCTTTCTTTCTTTCTTTTTTGTCTTTTTGCTTTATCTAGGGCCGCAGCAGCGCGGGATCCGAGCTGCGTCTGGAACCTACACCACAGCTCACAGCAACACCGGATCCTTAACCCACTGAGCGAGGCCAGGGATCAAACCCACAACCTCATGGTTCCTAGTCGGATTCGTTAACCAATGAGCCACGACGGGAACGCCCCCAAGAGACTTTAAATGTTTTTTTCTTGATCAGTTCATTTCAAATAATTTGAAAAGTGTCTAGTATGTTGCTGACACTCAATAAATTACTTAATAATGGTAATTTTATTAGAAGAAAATAGAGGAGAAAATTTGTCTGATTTCCAAACTCTGTTTCTTTAATTCACCACAGACTTCCTGCATCCTTTTCCAGTTAAATAAAATGCAGTATCAGGTAGTGTTGTCACAAATGGCCAAATTGCTTTCCTTAAGTGGCCACGTTTTTACCCTTTTCTACTGCTAGACAGAACTTTAATAGCATTAAATACACGCAAGCAGAAGAGAGTAAATAAAAATTTCCAATAGCTGTTAACTTTGAACATCCACCGTGTCATGGTCCCAGCGCCTGTTCCGCTCACCCAGACGCTCTCAGGACTCCTATCAGAGAAAAGCTATTAAAATGCTTATGAAGGCAAAAACGTGCAATGGAAATCTAAGTGGATCTGATGCTTGTGTTTTAAGGGATAAAAAGTTCACTAGGCAGACCGGTTGGGAAGGGTGTGCCACGCAGGGACAGCAGTGGATTCCAACACTGGAGAAATGAGAGAACGCTGAGCCCTGGGGAGCAGCAGACAGTTTGCTGAGGTTGGAAGATGAAATGATGAAGAAGACTTCGGAGCCAGTTAGGGCCAGAGGGTGGAGGCAGAGCTTTATGTGCCTGCTCAGGGTCTTGGCTTTGACTCCGCAGCTCTTGGAGGATGGTCGTAATGACAGTGTCACTCTGTCAGCTGACCATATGTGCTGGAAGGTCCACAGAGAGCCCTTCCAGGGCTCTTTTTGTCTTTTTGCCTTATCTAGGGCCACACCCGTGGCATATGGAGGTTCCCAGGCTAGGGGTCTAACAGGAGCTGTAGCCGCCGGCCTTCGCCACAGCCACAGCAACACGGGATCCGAGCCGCGTCTGTGACCTACACCACAGCTCACGGCAACGCTGGATCCTTAACCCACTGAGTGAGGTCAGGGATTGAACCCACAACCTCATGGTTCCTAGTCGGATTCGTTAACCAATGAGCCACGACGGGAACTCTGGACCTGCTCAGTTTCAATGCTAACTGGCCTCCCTGCTTTTAGTGTTCCTACCGCCCAAATTGTCTTCTACCCTGCCATCAGGGGCATGTTTCTAAATCACTTCTGTTCATGCCACCCCCGCCCCCCACCCCCGGTATCTTAGCAAGGTGTAACAATCCTGAACTATTCCCTCGTCTCCAAACTTGACATGGTCTCTGAGGCCTCGAAAACTTTGGCTTGTGTTGTGTTCTGCCCAGAATGTTCTTTCGTCTTCCTGCCTTGGTGAGTCCCTGTGTAACCACAGAATTCCAGTCCGAGGACGAGGCTGAGGAAGGACGTCAAAGAAACGAAATATTCAGTAGAAATCTCATGTTTCTGCAAGAGGGTGATCAGGGAAACCTCTCTCACAGATGGCAGTGTCACGTTGTATTGCTTTTGCGGGCATAGAATCTTCTAGGAATAATCATGATAGGCGCAGGGTTCTGCCTCTGGGCTGACACAGGTTGACCAGGCATGTTCCCGGGGACAAGGACAGGTGACCTGTGTTGCCTCTGCTACATCTCTGCTCCCGCCACCCTAGTTCATAAGCCCAACACGGCTTCCACATACTAGGGCAGCCTCTCTACCTGGAAATGCTTTGTGCATTTTTTTTTTGTTTGTTTGTTTGTTAATTGTCTGCTTTCCCCACTAGAACAGGGATTTCATTTATAATTTATTTATTTGCCACACCTAGAATCTTTCCTGGAATCCAGCAGTTCAATAAAGATTCACTCAGAGAAGGCAGGAAGAAAGCCTCCTAGCACTTCTCATAATCACATAGTCATGTATGCCTCCAGGTTGGAGAGGCCAGGGAATTTTGAATTATAGCCAAAGCTTATATTTGTCTGAGCACTTTGCTTCTCAGAAGTTTCAAATGTTTCTGACTGGCTGTGGTATATATAAATGCTATAAACTTCAACCTCTTAACATGGGGGGTAGAGGAAATGTCTTTGATCTGGCCCCTGTTCAACTGCTGATCTCATCTTTCACCATTACTAGAGTTCAAGGCAGCTCTTCAAGCTGAAATGAAAGGACACTAATTAGTAACAGGAAAACATGTAAAAGCATAAAACTCATTGGTGAAAGTAAATATATAGTTTAATTCAGAATACTCCAGTGTTGTCATGGTGGAGGGTAAGTCACTTCTAACTCCAGTGCAAAGATTGAAAGACAGTAGGTTTAAAAGTAGCTACAGTAGGAGTTCCCGTCGTGGCTTAGTGGTTAATGAACCTGACTAGCATCCATGAGGATGCAGGTTTGGTCCCTGGCCTTGCTTAATGGGCTAAGGATCCTGAGTTGCTGTAGGTCGCAGATGCGTCTTGGATCCCTTGTCGCTGTGGCTGTGGTGTAGGCCAGCAGCTGCAGCTCCACTTTCGACTCCTAGCCTGGAAACCTCCATATGCTGTGAGTGCGGCCCTAAAAAGAAAAAGAAAAAAAAAGTAGCTACAGTAATTTGTTAATGGATACTCATAACTATAGTAATTCGTTAATGGATACACAGTGCAAAAAGATGTAAATTGCAACATCAAAAACAAAATATGTGGAGGGGTGTAAAAATGGAGAGATTAGACTTTTATTTGTCAATTATTCCCCGATAAAGCTGAAAGAAGAAGATAGGTACTTCCATGCAAGGAACTTTTATGCAGCCATTACAACGTTTCAAAAAAGTTTTTAATAGCATAGGAAAATAAGTATGATCATTATGCAAAAAAAAGTCCAAAACTCCTAGTCACTAATTTGGAAAAAAAAAAAAAGAGAATAGTAAACAGGTATTGTTTACTTTCCACAATAAACAGGTATTGTTTTAAATCACAAGCAAACAATATATAAAACAATGAGGAAGAAGGGCCCTGGTTAAGGCCCCCTTCTTAACCACTTTTAATTAGCATTGTCCTGATGCTCTTTAGAAGTGACAAGACGCCAGCTGATCTGCAACACAGCTCAGGGTGGTTCCCGTGTGTGCTGTAAGTTCCCACGTGGGGGAGGGGAATGAAGACAGAGTCGTGGGGTGTGTGTCTGCGTGGAGGGTGCCCTCTGAGGGTGAGGGGAGTGCTGCACGGCTTCAAAAGGGCTTTCCCTTGCCTCTCAGGGGTGCCATCCATCAGCCAGGCTGGCAGGTGTATTTTACAAAGGGACTGAGTAGGCTAGCGCTTCCCCTGAAGTGTGCATCTTGCTGTTAGGGTTTCGTTCCAAGTCAGGGCACCAGAATGTTAGGGCTCTGATTCCCGCCTATGGCACAACAAAGGATGGCAGTGGCGGGGCGTTTGAGATGCAGGCAAGCTCTCCTTTTGGGACCCCATGTAGAGCGGCTGGAACCAAAGGGAACCTCCTTAAAGCGACAGCATCAGGCGTCAAGAGTTACAGCTCTTCTCGGGGTGCTTTAAGGGGGTATCACCAGGTCTGCCAGGATGAAAACACTACCTCCGAGGGTTGCCTTGAAAACTGCAATCCAGTTGAATCAACTTTGCAGGAATGCAAGTGTGCAGCAGATTTATTAAAGCGAAAATATGCTCTCAGAGAGTGGGCCACCCTGTGAGTAGGGACTGGCCCTGCTTTACAATTGGGTTTTTCTTATATCCCCACGCTGCGGACCTGAGTGGGGACCTGATTTTTCCTGCTGCTGCCCAGGCCCACCGATTCTTCCTGACCTGGCCCACTGTGCTTAAGGGCTAAGTGTTGATTGGTCTCTCTGTGGGGCATGTTTGATCTTCTGATTGGTTTCAGGCAGGATATCTCATTTGCATGGGGGACAGGTTGTAGGGAAGTTCCCCGGAGAGTCCTTTGATGTCACGCCTCCTAGGCCTGGTTGCTTAAGGTGGGGAAAGGGGCATTACAGTGAGACAGATGGGGCCATGATAAGGGTCTGTAATTCTTGTCTTTGAGTTTAATCTCCTTGAAGGGGACTTGAAGCCTAACATCACCGTAGAGAGAAAAGGTGGATAAAGGAGAATGAGAGAGGGTTGTTTGAATGGAGAAAGGCCGGAAAACAGGAGGAATGTTGAGGGTTATCTCTAAATGGCAGGGTTCACCCAGATTAAGGATTTCCCCAAGTCTGAGTCAAGGCTGACCTGACCTAGTTGGAGCTGGGGCAGCCTACCATCCTGGATTTTGCCCTGGCTCATCAGACATCAACTTATTAAGGCAAACCCACCCACCCTTAGAGGAAGGAAGTTTTCATATTTATACCACTTGGCTTTTAGCCCCACACTTCTGGGTTTGAGCCAAAGATGTGTGCTTTCTTCTTTCGGTGCAGAACTTTGTGGCTCTCAAAATCAGCACTGTTTATTTTGAATTCCCACCCACAGCTTGAACTGGACTGAAAGGACATGGACTGGAATAAAATTTGAAGGCTTGTGGTCTGGACAGAGGTATTGTTTTAGCTGAGAAGAGAAATGAAATTTTCTCCTGTGACTTGGTGTTGTGTCTGTGCCCAGTGAATTTTGACACCTGTGATTCCCCTCCATCAGCTCTGCCCTGAGGGAGCCCTTACCTGGGAACCCTTCAGCCAGGTTTGTAGTCAGTCTCTTATGGCTTTGTTGCCGAAACTTGGCTTCTGTCCACCGGTGGCAAATAGAAACACACAGAGAGAGTTTTGGGCAACGGAGAAAAAAATAGCTTTATTGCTTTGCCAGGCAAAGGAAGCCACAGCAAGCTAATGCCCTAAAGACTGTGCCCGCCCTTGGGAGAGATTAGGAAGTGGTTTTGTAGTTTGGGAGTAGAAAATAGGGCCACAGATAAGGAGCAAGGTAGATGCAAGCTTCCCTTCTTCTTCAGAGTGGGTGTCCAGTGGCTCCAGGACTGGTTCTGGGTGGTCCTTCTCTCTGGTTTTCATTTGTTGGGGGTGCAGAAGAACTCAAAGATACTGTTATGTATATTCCTTAAAGAGGGGCCAGGACCCTGCCCCAAGGCTGCATTATTGTTTCTGGACAGTTCCTTCCTTGTCTCTGCATCACCTCCCTTCCCTGATTAGCAACTGTTTGAACCTTCCCTTTCGAACTCAGGGAAGGTCATGGAGGCTGAAGCTTATTCCCTAAAAACAAGGAATGGGGGAAATAGAAGGGCTTGTGCCCAGGAACCCCACAGAGCTAGGTTTCAGCTTGACCAACAAAAGGCAGGAGGAAGTAACTGGGTTTAAAGTCATCTGCCTATGACAACTTCCCTGTAATAGGCTTAGGTTTGAGAGTTCATTCTAATTTTGGAAGGTAAATTAAAATCATGCCCGTATCTGGCAGTATTATTTATTTGCATAGCGCAGATGAACCTCACCCAGTTTCCTGAACTGCCCCCAGCTTGACTCACCTCTCCCAGTAATGCCTAGTTATTCCCTAAAAGCTGAAACTCAGGGGCAAATTGTGTGGCCATGAAATAATTATATTGTTCTTTCTTTCAGAGTTATTTTTGGATGTAGACTTCTAAATCTTTTTAATTTTTTTAGCACATTGATAAAAGATGCTCTAAATACATACAGCCTCTCCTTGGTAGCTTCCTAATATTGTTCCTTTTTTTTTTCTTTTTCTGGCTGCACCCATGGCATGAAAAAGTTCTTGAGCCAGGGATCAAACCTCTGCCGCAGCAGTGACAACACCATATCCTTAACCACTAGGCCACCAGGGGACTCCTCTAATATTGTTATTTTAAAAGGAAAGGGGTTTAAGGGTAACTTTAGCCATGCTACTCCTAAAGCTGGATTCCCAGACTGCCTTGGCTCTCTTCATTTATTGAGGTAAAAGAGTAACTCCACTGAATAAGGGCTCAGGATTAAGCCAGCTTGCCTTTTGCCTGGACAAACGCCCGGGCACCAGTGCAACCCACCTTGAAAATCAGTACCAGAAGCTACCTGTTTCTGGGCTTCAAGTGTTTGGTTAAAGTTGCACCAATCCAATGAGTCAACCGAACTAGCCTTATTTCTTAAGGTTTTCCAGAATGCTGATTTGCTCAACTGGTCATATTTCTTGAGGATGTGATTCATTCATACCCAGCAGAGGAGGAAAGAACCACATTTGAAAGCCCACGTAAGCAGGAGTGGATAAAAACTGTATTCCGTCTGACACACTTGTGTTTGCCAGTCTGATGTGGATATTTCTGGCATTTCTCTCTGGGGCAAGAGGTGGAGATGAGATTTTTTTGAGGCTGCAAATGGGGACTCGAGGACAGCTTGCAGGTCCAGCCCGAGACTCTGAGAAAGGGATTTTCTGTTCATTGAAGACAGGCAAGCAGGCCCCTTTTGGAGTCAGGGATATGTGTTTCCTGATCATGAGGATTTGCAGCTAAAGCCACGTTTCTGTGCCTTGCTTCAAGGCTGGCTGTGCAGCCGGGTGAATCAGGGAAGGGGGCCTTTTCTGGTGATGAAATTAAGCAAGGCCCTGCGGGGACCGCCCAGGTACAGAAGGCTTTCTGTGTCCTTAGACAGAGCCATCTGATGCGGATCTGTGAGGTCTTCTACTGGAACTAAGGCCCCACCTAGGGGGAGGACAGTAACATCCTGTTTAGAAAACACTCCAGCCTGCTGGTAACCTCTCTGATATAGGCTTTTATTTCTTCTGATTGGGAAACGCAATGGCAGTCTTATGCCTTGTGCTGACTTGTCCATTCTCATGTATTCTGCACGACAACCTAGAATCCAGCTTGATCTAGAGACACACAAGACCAGGTTCCATTCATTCCTTTATTCACTCACACCTTTATATAGTCCAGCCAATATGTATTAGGTGCCAACTGTGTGCCAAATGCTCACTCTGTTACCCGTTTACATGAATCCATTTTATTCACTGGCATTTTGGGGGAAACTGGGAATGACGGGGGCTGGCCCCCAGAAGAGAAGCAGGCAGAGGACAGGGCTGGACTGGGCTTGCAAAAATTTCAGTAAGCAGGGTGCGGGTGGATGGCTGGATCTGGCGCTTCTGGAGACCAGGGTGTGGGTGTGGGCTGGCCCTAGGAGAAAGAGAGGAGGGGGCTGGGTCCTCTGATGTACTGTGATCCATCCCCAGGATCTCTCTGATCTTCAACCCAACAGCTAGAATCATGATGTGTTGTTTAGTGTGACTGGGTTTCTTCTTGGGCAGAATGAGGGGGGTGGATTTTGCTTCTAGATTTCCTATGCAGAGGCAGGAGCAGAGGAAATAGAGTTGGATGTCACAGCTCTCATGGGGAGGACGAGAGACCCATTCAAGGTGGTGCAACTGGGAGGTGTGAGCCAGGTTCTTCTAATTTTTCTAAGGGCAAAGAAATCCTTCAAGTGACACCTCCCGAGTTTCAACAAGTTTTGAATCAGTTATAGCCCTAGACTGCTGCGTCCAGCACTGCAGGGCAACAGGGAATCCTGGAAGAGAGACTGCGCAGGTGCTATAACAAAACACACAAGACTCTTTTAGATTTAGAACAAAAGGTACCTAGGTTTTAGCCCACATGACTTTTATTGAGGAACATGATGAGATTAGTGTGGAAGGTGACAAGATTAGTGGGCAGGAATAGGTATAAGCAATGGGTTATCTTCTTAGTGATATCAAAGGGTGTATCCTTAAGACATAATGCAGTTGTTTATATAAACATGGTTAATGCATTAAGTCCTTTATCTTGTCTTTGAAGGAGATTCTGTACTTTAGAACTCTGCGTCCACAGATATTTGCCTTCTGCAGAGTTCAGCCCTTCCATGGTCTTCAACACTAGACCGTGTACTATTAATGACAATAGGCAAGTACATCTCAGTTTCAGGGCAAGACTCCCAAGACATTGCCCAACTTTTCAGGAAGTTCTTCTCTTAGGAGATAGGACTTAATAATGATGATGCTGATGATAATAATGATAAAGGTAGCTGTTTATTCACTAGTTGTGCTGTGCTATCAACTTTTTAAAACTCTCAGGACACCCTCGGTTTCTCATCGTATTGATTGCTCCCTTCCGCTTCAGGCCTTTGGAACGTGGGCTTGCTTGGAGGTGCTCATTTTTTTTTTTTTTTTCCCTGAATGTTATCAACCCAGTCCCCAGCTAGGCTGTAACTGCTTCCAAGCAAGGGTGGAAACTTCTGCTTCTTCACTTCCCCCAATACTTGGCTTGATCTCTGGAAAAAGAGTCCAAACGGACTTGTGGGTGTCTGAATGATGGTTTTCTAAAGAGGCCATCCTAGGTTTGGTACAGTCAGGAGGAAATAGAGAAAGTTCCTGTAAGGTAGAAATATGCCTGTTGAAGTCTCTTGAGTCTATTCAGTGTAATATTTGCAAAAGCTGCTGTGAAGTGCAGCTGTGAACACATTTCTTGTTAGTGACCGCCACTTCTGTTTTTAAGCTCCTCCCAAGATCCTCATGGTTGCTGAAGATCATGCCATGCTTCTGCTTTACTGTTTTTTTTCTCTCTCTTTTTTTTTAATGAGCCTCTCTCCCCCATTTATTTATTTGGTAATATTTATATCGCTGTCAGCTGTATATTTTATTTATTTATTTATTTATTTATTTATTTATTTATTTTGCCACACTCATGGCACGTGAAAGCTCCCAGGCTAAGGATCGAATCTGAGCCACAGCAGTGACAACACTGGATCCTTAACCCACTGAGCCACCAGGGAACTTTAGATTGCACCTGGCCCTTACACAGATATTTTGTTTTTTGCTTTTCCCACTTTGTGCTCTTAGGTAAACCCTCCCTTTCCTGTTTCTTAAAAATGTAGCCAAGGAAAAGATACAATCAGTAAGCTCCTTGACTGAGGTGTCCTGGCTTTCATGTGACTTTGAAAATTTTGTTCCTTGAAGGTAGTCGTAAAATGTGGGTACTGAGAGTATTTGGCATTAATTAGGCAGTCTTATATTTGTGAAAAAAACTGGTAGCTTACCTGAATAAAATGATGTCCTCTCAGCTTAGCACCATAATAAAGTTTGAAAATAATAATAATAAAAAGAAATAGTTCAAACAGAAACTTTTAAAAATTTCATCCTGGGGAAACTTGTCACATTTTTATTTTGCCCCAGAATAGTAGTTCATAAAGATGGTCATCTTTGGTTTGGTTTAGAGCTTGGTTTTGAGAGTGTACACAATTTCCCAGAGTTGATTATGTTTATTTAAGGTTTCATTCTGAGCAGGGGTTTGTGCTAAGCCCTGGTCAACTGTTCATGCATCTTTAAAGAATCTGAGCCTGATCTGAGAAACTTTGCTCTAATTTAAGGTGTCAAATTAGAGATATTATGAAATAAGAGGACTGGAATTGATAAAAAATGATAAGCAACCCTAGGTTTTATTACTACTTTTACAAAGTTGATTGTAGGTTAATCTTATCATTATTAATGTGGAAAAATGAAAGATGTAAAGATTGACGTTCCTCCAGGAAGTACCTGTGTGAATTGTATAGCCTGATTAAAGATACCACACGTTGGCATGAAGACTATTAGCCTGTACTTTTACCACCCGCAGTGTTTAGGGGAAGCAGTGAGGGATAAAGAGAAGCTATTTAGAGTCCCAGAGTTGTTTGTATAGTCTTGTGGTTCTCCAGAACAGCAGCTCCCTGGAAACATAAAGTCATGGTATTTGTAGGAGGAAAGAAAATATGATGGAAGCATGAACAGAACAGTTAGCCAGGTGGAGAGTCAAGGACATGGGTTGTGTGACTGGTTAATTACTTGTCTCACTTGCTTGGACTTTTGGAAAAATTGAGGAAGCTGTTTTTCCAGCCTGAGAACTGACTTACTGTTTAGATCTGCACATGTCACTGTGTATTCACAAGGAGTATTTGAAAGATGAGAAAGGTTCCTGGTAGTCATTTGCTTTCACATTCTTCTTAATCTTTTACAAAACTTGGGGGCTTTAATAGTCTCCTCAACAGAATTGGAGGATAAAATATCCATGATCTCTATTCTAGAACACTCCAGAATTGGGTCTTAGGACATTATCTGTTAAGTGGGTTAACTAGAATAGTGGATAGAAAAAAAAATTGGTGTAACTTTTTTAGATGGGTTACATTGAGTTATAGGTGGTGTTGGAGTTCTCTTGTGGC
This sequence comes from Catagonus wagneri, assembly GCA_004024745.2. Taxonomy (NCBI): domain Eukaryota; kingdom Metazoa; phylum Chordata; class Mammalia; order Artiodactyla; family Tayassuidae; genus Catagonus; species Catagonus wagneri. Next base: position 7,396,602 of record PVHT020000078.1, on the reverse strand, counting down.
TCAGCAGGTTCTGGATCTGGTATTGTCACTGCTTTGGTACAGGTTCCGTCCTGGGCTATGCTGTGGGCATAGCCAAAAAATAAAAAGATATAGGTAGAGTTTATGCAGTGTTTATTTTTCCATTCATCAATACAAGCTGTTGAATTGAGCCCCTTCCCTGAGTTCACCTGCAGCCACAGGAAACAGCTCCTGGGCATAGTGGCAGCTTCCCACCTTAAGGGTTCATGTCTCTTTGCTTCAGGAGAAAGAAAGCAAGGAAGACCTGCAACCAGAAGAGTTTGTTCCTTGCACGTGCAAGGCTTCCGGGAGCGCTGGAAATGAAAGTTCCCAGGTCAGTCCTTAGCCAATGAAGGATGAGGCTCAGTGGATAAATACTCCAGCTTTGCCATCCCTTGGTGGCTAATTCTGAAGGCTGTTTCTCAGGGGGTCTTCCGAGCGACCGAGCTCTAGCTGCCCCCAGGGGCCGTCAGCTCATCCACACAGACTTTATTGACAGCCCTCCCTCTCCTGTCTTGCTTTCCCCACTTGGATTTCTTGGGGAGCATCTTCCCAAAACACTGCCTAACCCAGGATTGCCTCAGGATTTCTTTTAAAGGAACCCAGAGGCCGACAAGCACTTACTGTGGCTAAGGCGCTATGTTAGATCAGAGACACTCTCCATGATCTAGTGATGGAGACAGAGAAAGGACTAAGCCAAAATGTATCACCAGCAGGAAATGCCCACAAGCTATGAATGGTACAAAAATAACAAGTGTAGAGGGATTCAGAGAAGGGAGAGATGGCTTCAGTGTGGGGCGAACAGGACCATGGAAGAAACAGGATAAAGTTAGGACTTGAAGAATGAGTCAGAATTAATCATCTGCCTCCAGATCTTATCTTCACCTAGTATGGAAAGGAATGATTACTGTTACATAGTTGAAGAGCAATTAGTAGTCATTCTTTCCCTGGGGATATAGTTGAGGCTGCTAAAAGTTATGTAAATTGTTTTTTTTTTTTGCCTTTTGTCATTTTATGGCCGCACTCGCGGCATGTGCAGGTTCCCAGGCTAGGGGTCTAATCGGAGCTGTGGCCACTGGCCTGCGTCGCAGCCACAGCAACGCAGGATCCTAGCCGCGTCTGCAACCCACACCACAGCTCACGGCAACGCCGGATCGTTAACCCACTGAGCAAGGCCAGGGATCGAACCCACAACCTCATGGTTCTTAGTCGGATTTGTTAACCACTGAGCCACGACGGGAACTCCAAGGCTAGAGTTTTTAAATTCAAAAACTGCCAAGAAAAGAAAAAAATAAGTAAAGAGGGAAGACAGTAAGAATCAAGAAAGGATGAAAGCCTGGAGTCTTCTCTCTACTGCAGTTTGAAATTCTGTTTCTTTAGGTTTTCAAATTATTTCCATTTGTTTTAAAATGGAGTTTGCTTTTAAATGGGTTTAATATGGATAATAATTTGCCTAGAAATATTGCAGTTTGAGGTGTTTCTACCTAATTAAAAATGAAAGAAACAACTTGAAAGAGTGATGGAGTGTAATTCTAACACTCTTGCTCCATCTGCATGGCAGAAAGGAGATGAAGATGAGGAGAGAAATAGGAGAAAAAGAGAAAGGAATGGGATGGAAGGTTTGCTCTAGCATCTTAGAAGCACTAATGAGAATAAAAAAAAAAATAGCTAACATTGATTGCATTCTTATGTGGGTTAGCCACTCTTCTAAATACTTTACTTATAAAGAAACTGGGAAACAACATAAGTGATTTTTTTGCTTAAATGGGTGTGGGCTGAAAGCCAGGCAATCAGGTTCAGAGCATGTGCTCCAAGGCTCCATACTCTCGAGCTCCAATAATGGTAACGAGAGTACTTGGTGAACTTTCTTATGTGCTCTCTGTGGAAGATATTATTTCCGTTTTACAGACAAGGGCAGTGAGTTTTAGAAAAACTAACTCATCAAAGAGTTCAAGAGTTCCTGTCGTGGTGCAGTGGAAACGAATCTGACTAGGATTCATGAGGTTGTGGGTTTGATTCCTGGCCTCGCTCAGTGGGTTAAGGTTCTGGTGTCGCCGTGAGTTGTGGTGTAGGTTGTAGATCTGGCATTGCCGTGGCTCTGGTGTAGGCCGGCAGCTCTAGCTCCAATTAGACCCCTAGCCTGGGAACCTCCATATGCCGCTTGTGCGGCCCTGAGAAGACAGAAGACA
>PVHT020000078.1:7378941-7393416 GCA_004024745.2 Catagonus wagneri | reverse complement strand
TTTTTTTTTTTTTTTCTTTTTACAGCCAAACCCTTGGCATATGGATGTTCCCAGGCTAGGGGTCGAATTGGACTTGTAGCTGCTGGTCTGCACCACAGCCACAGCAATGCCAGATCCTTAACCTACTGAGCGAGGCCAGGGATCGAACCTACAACCTCATGGTTCCTAGTTGGACTTGTTTCCACTGTGCCACAATGGGAACTCCCATTTTTGGGCCAGGAATTGAACCTGCATCCTCATGGATACTAGTTAGATTCATAACCACTGAGCTACAACAGGAACTCTGGGCTATGGTTCTTAAAGTTCAAGGTCAAAGAGGTTATATCAAGTAGCTTTTCAGAAAGAGGTTTCACCTTTCTGTTCTCAGAGTTAGCCTTAGTGTCCACTGCCATTACCAGGAGACCTGGTTAATGGAATACTGTGGTCTCTGGGACTATTCCTCATGCTAGTGTTTAGGTGAGCAGGCCAGTTCAGAGGCTTCCAGGAGGAATGAGCTGCCTTGCTGCTACAAGTTCAAATGCTCTATGAACCTCTTTCCAGCTTACAGCTCAGGAATCATGTACCCAAGAGCACATCTCTTTGAAATGTAATCATCTAAGAAGGTAAGGTCCTACCTCCAGCTTCCTGGGAGAAGATGGGCCTGATTTCAACAGGCCCTCAACTCCAAGTGGCAAATCCTACCTCCAGTCATAAAGATATGATCGAGTTAGCAATGTTATCTTGAACACATAAATGCAGTGAATTGTATCTACTTAGCTGCATAAAAGACTTTCCTGTCTTTGCAGTCTCTTTAGTGAATTGCTTATGATGAGTATCACATTCTGATATTATTTGATAATATAATTGTTTTCTTTCTCTTTTAGCTTGGTGGAGAGGTTTTGTACTTTGGGAGGATATTTTGTTTTTTAATTAAATTTCCCAAATAATACCTTATGTAGCCTCTTCTGGGAGAGTCCAGTAAAGCAAACTGCTCCTGGGAAGGATCTAAAGTATGTGGGAAGGGGAAGGTATACCAGATTCACTAGAAGGTTTCTCATATCCATAGGTTTGATTGTCTGGGTCATTTAGTAATAAATTCAGTGTTTATTGAGCACCTGTTATGTACCTGGCCCTGTGCTTGAGTCAGAATGTCAGAGAAATACAGTTCCTGGTCACAGCCCACTGGGGCTGAGTGATTGGAAACATACCTGCTTCTTGGGCTCCTGGGGCAGAATTAGCTATGGGTTCCCAATCTGGGAACCTGGGAGCTCTGTAGGGAGATAAATAGCTATAGAACCTAAAATCTCTTAAAGAAAATTTCAGCATATCTTCTTGGAATTGGACCTTGAAGAAGACCTAGAACTCTTTTTTCTCAGATGGGCATTCTTAGATGGTACAGATCCTGTGTTAACATCTTCACAAAGCCAGCCTGTGTCCGAGTGTCTAACATGCAGTAGGTAGACTATAAATGGTCATTAACTAAATGAATGAAAGAAATAATTTTTTTCCCTCTGGCTAGGAAAGACTCAGAGGCAGAATTCACTATGACCTTTTGTCAACTGAAAGAAAAATACACAACATAAGAGTTTCAAGTTTAGGAGTTTCCAATAACTTTGGTGCAGTGGGATCAGTAGCATCTTCACAGAGTCAGGACATAGGTTCAATCCCCAGCCTGGCACAGTGGGTCAAAAGGATCCGATGTTGCCACAGCTATGGTGGAGTCCACAACTGAGGCTCAGATCTGATCCCTGGCAAAAAGAGTTGTAAGTTTAAGTTCACTCAGGGACCTTACTGTGGTGGTTTGTGCATGGGTTGGAAAAAGAATTTCCAGCATTGTGAGGTGACGAAAAAGAAGAGTTTATTGAGAAAAGAAACACTGTTAGTTGGGGGGGGGGTGACTTCCTGATAATCAGGGAGAGCCAGCCCCAAGGGCATGTGTTGCGTCTGTTTTTATGGCCCAGGGAGATAGGAGAGGTTTTACAATATACCTACTAACCTGCTGATTGGTTGGGGAAAGAGGGGTTTTATGGTACACTTGCTGTTTGGTTGGGGGTGTATAATGCCACCATAGGGGCAGGTTGAGGAGTGGGCCACATACCTTTCCTCATAGGGGGTAGGAAGGAGTAGGCCACATTGCTCAAGGCGGGGGGTGGGGGAAGGAGACATTGCAGTGAGATGGGTGGGGCCATAAGTTTCTGATAATTCTTTTTTTTTTTTTCATCTTTTTAGGGCCACACCTGCAGCATATAGAAATTCCCAGGCTAGTGGCTGAATCAGAGCTTCAGCTGCCAGCCTATGCCACAGCCACAGCAATGCCAGATAGGAGCAGCACCTGTGACCTAAACCACAGCTCAAAGCAATGTGGGATACCTAACCCACTGGGCGAGGCCAGGGATCGAACCTGCATGATCATGGATACTAGTCGGATTCATTACCACTGAGCTACAACGGGAACTCTGTTTCCCCTTTTCTTTTGGATTCAGTTCTCTCCTCTGTTCTCTTTCTCCCTGAGCAACTTCTCTTCCTGCTGATGTTGAAACAATACCAAAACTTAACAGTTAATTAGCCATTTGAGGAGTTCCTATCGCGGCGCAGCGGAAGCGAATCTGACTAGGAACCATGAGGTTGCAGGTTTGATCCCTGGCCTTGCTCAGTGGGTTAAGGCTCTGGCGTTGCTGTGAGTGTGGTGTAGGTTGCAGACGAGGCTCAGATCTGGCGTTGCTGTGGCTGTGGTGTAGGCCGGCGGCTATAGCTCTGACTGGACCCGTAGCCTGGGGACCTCCATGTGCCGCGGGTGCAGCCCTAAAATGACAAAAGACAAAAAAAAAAAAACACATACACACACACACAGGAAAAATAATTAGCCATTTGAGCAGGATTATTTTTTTCCTTTAAATATAACATAATGTCTCTTCATTACACAAGACACACTTTGCAGTGTCTTCTTGTCATTCAGATTTGCCAGTTGGCAAATTAGTGGTGGATGTTACATGTATTAGTTGCTAGGGCTGCTGTAACAAAGTACCACAGACTCCATGGCTTAGCCAACAGAAATTAATTTTCCCCCAGTTCTAGAGGCTAGGTCAAGATCAAGATGCCAGCAATGTTCGTTTCTTCTGAGGTCTTTCTCCTTGGCTGGAAGATGGCTGCCTTCTCCCTGAGTCTTCACATGGTCTTCCTTTCATACTTCTCTGTGTCCCAATTTCTTTTTCTTAACAGGAAACTAATCATATGGTATTAGGAGCTACCCTAATGACCTCATTTTAGCTTAATTACTTCTTTAAAGACCCTGTCTCCAAAGAGTCACATTGTGATGTACTGGGGTTAGGATTTCAATGTATCCATTTGGGAGAGCTCATTTGAACCCATAACAATACGACTTTAAGTTTGTGGGTTTTTTTTTTTTTTTTTTTAAATCACTGGTCTAAAGCAATGTTTGCTAGGAGTTTGCTGATCTTGAGAATTACCTGGGGGGATTGAAAAATCCAGACTTCTGGACACTCCCCAGGAGAGTCTCATTCAGTGAGTGTGAAATGGGAATGGCAATGTGTACATTTAAAAAACAGCCAAGGGAATTTCCATCGTGGCTCAGCAGAAATGAATCTAACTGGCATCCATGAGGACGCAGGTTCAGTCCTTTGCTCAGTGAGTTAAGGATCCGGCATTTCTGTGGGCTGTGGTGTAGGTTGCAGATGTGGCTTGGATCCTGTATTGCTGTGGCTGTGAAACAGGCCAGCAGCTGTAGGTCTGATTTGAGCCTGGGAACCTTCATATGCCCTAAAAAAGACAAAAAAAACTTCCCAGGTAACACAACTTTGTGAGTCAACTATATTGCAATAAAACTAAAAAACAAAAACAGAAGCTACTTCTTAAAAAAAAAATAAAAAACATCCCAGAGAATTAGCTAAGTTTAAGAACCACTGTTCTAACTAATTCCTGGCATGTTTATTATCGTGCTCAAAAGACCAAGACAAAGGAAAGAAGAGGAATTACTCAGGAGAATCACAGAAGGATTACTCCTGGTGAGGATTCCTCTGAAACTTTGCTGTTTTCTTTCATTGGTTTCATGTTTTTTTGTTCTGTCTTCTTCACTCTTTTCATTTTTGCGTAAACTCATTAATATAAACTCTTAAGGCACTCAACAGATTCTGGTCCAAGTTTTATGACTTAGCTAGCCGCATCTCTTGGACTTAGTTTCCAAATAATTTCTGACTCATATACTCCTATCTCAGCTACAGGTATTAATTAAGTATCTTATTTACGCTGCATATGCTAGTCATGGTAGACAATGATGACATAAAGAAGGGTACAGTAAGGTCTGCCCTCAAACAGTTGAAGGACTTTACTTTGTTAGATTGGCAAAGACATTATCTCCTAATACCTTTTAGGAGACCTGTTATTATCTTAAACAAAATCATACCTTTGGAGACTTAGTGTATTTTTGGTTGTTTTGACTGGGTTCTTTTATTACCCTAGCTCTGGTGACACATTCGTTGGTAAGTTTATGATTACACCAGAGGTTGATTTCCTAGGTTCTGTGCCTTGCGGCTGCAACCTTGAGAGAGTGATATGAGTTGTCCCCTTGTCCCCAGCACTGTGGCAGCCAAGGCGGTAGAACTATGACTTCGTGTATTTCAAACTTTTCTAAGCACTGTCCTCCCTAGATATGATTTTTACCTGATTAAAGCCAGTATTGCCAGAATGCTTTCTGGATTCCAATGAAATGATGCCCAGTTCTGTTGAAGTAAACCCAACAGCTATTGTCAAAGTAGGAGATCCTTTAGGAGTTGAAACATGAAATATAATCCCTTGGTTAAAAACAAAACAAAACATGTGATGTCAAGAATAGGGATCTTTGTTTTCTTGGAAAGTCATCATCTATATTACCTTGAGGGTAACATAAAAAATGACTGTAGAATTTAAAATTTGCTTCAGGTCTCTTAGCGAAAGAAAATGTGAAGGAAGCAGAATGAAGGGCAATAGGTTCTGTTGTTTGGAGATGTGGAGGTTCTGTCGTTTGGAGGTGGAGGTCAGCTTGCTCTGTGGACTTCAGCACATGAGTGCTCTTTGACTTGTTATCCATTTGTTTCTTCTTTTTCTTATTTCTTAAATCATTTATCAAACATTTATTGAGTATTGGCCCTGAGTTGTAGAGATAAGTAAGAGTCTATCTGTTCTCAGGAAGCTCGAAGTCCTGGAAGAGGTGGATACGTCTACCAATAGTTCAGGAGGTGTGACGGGTGTCTAACAGAGCTATTCTCAGGACAATGAAGAGCCTGAAAGTGGATGACCAGCCACCTGGCTGTGCAGAAGGAATAGCATATGCAAGTAGAAATTACCACCCGCCCCGCCCCGCCCCAATCCCCAGCAAGTAGTTGCTTAAGTCTTGCTCAGAACTTTTCATCTGACATGTAGGGTAGCTAGTGTCCTATCCTAGTGGATGTGCTTCTTGACGTTGCGACGGTGAGAACAGCAAGAAACATTCTCTACCTCCAGATCTAATGAAACCTGTGCTGGGTGTGGGGGAGGAGGCAGATACATTCTTTCCAGGTCACCTTTTTCCCAGTTGCTATGTTCCTGGCCCTAGAGAGGCATTAAATATGTGTTTGTTGAATTTGATTGGATTGACTTGGTTTTTTTTTTCCTTATGAAGATGAGAGTAATAAAGCAAATAGAGAATACAGATCTTTCTTTCCCTTCAGTGAATCTATGGCAATCAAATCTCAGTAGTGGTATTTCTCATACAGAAACGTAACTGTCATTGAGGTATTATTATGGGGTCAGTATTTCATGTCAGTATGTTTGAACCCACAGAGCAAAGGGAAATGACAATCCCACTACAAACCAAAGGGGGGAAAAATAACAACCCACCCACTCCCCTAACAGTGTGCACCAGAATTTGTACTTGACAGTGACTCAGCTGATGCTCCACCAGTAAGACTTCTAACCTTGGTCTGTTACTTTCTTTGCACCTCAAGACATATATCCTTTAAATAAGTAGTTATCCTTTAAACAAGTGCCTGCTTCATGCTAGGCTAGAAGTGTTGAGTTTCGTCGCTTGTTTATAAAGACCATCACAAAGTACCTCCCATGCAAGGTGATTCTGCCTTGAATCTGGGCTGGCTTTGGGGCTTCTTGAGGGATAGAATGCAGGGGACTGATGTGCAACATTCAAATTCAAGGCTGTGCTTCAAGAGGCCCTTCCCAGAAGCTGGTACTGTCACCCTCTAGGAATGCTGCTGTTAAATGGGGAAGCTCTGGTCAGCATGCTGGGGACACACAGGCCGCCCAGGAGACAGTAGCAACTTTCAGACGTTGGACTTACACTGTCTTAGGTGAGCTCTTAGCTGTGTGAGTAACTCTCGGCAAGACCAAGATGAACCTTCTAGCTGAACCTAGGCCAAATGTAGGCACACAGAATTGTAAGCAAATAAAGTGGCTATTGTTTTAAGACACTAACTTTTGGGGTTTGATGCACTAATCTAATGCTTTTTTTTTTTTTTTTTTTTTGCCTTGTGCAAACCTCAAAGTCTTTGTTTGGAATCAAACCAAAATCTATGATCTTGCTTTCTCAGGGGTTGGCCACAATCCATGGGTTGAATAGATGGCAGCTGCTCATTTATTTTCGCTCTCATATTTATTATTTGCATGTAGACTGAATGGAGCTCTGTTCTTCAGGACGGAACTGCTTTAAAGCTCTTCAAGAACAGGAAGAGGAGTCCATCACACACGGCCAATTTGAACTGTGTCCTCAATAGATGCATACAGACTGAGAGCTGAGGGACCGGAAGCTCATTTAGCCTCGCGCTCTCATTCTGCATTCAGACCAGAGAGGTGAGATAACTGCCTCGAGTTCTCACAGCTCCTGCCTTAATGGTACAGTCAGGACAGGGACAGTGCTCTCCTGATTACTAATCTAAAATGCTTTGAGCATTTGAGTTTAATATACGAATTCAAACATTTAAATGTGAATGGCATTTTGGGCTAGGGGAGAAGCTGATCACTTTCAGGTATGATTTTGGGGTTAGAGGACTTCAGAGACAAAAATGCCTCTGCTAATAACCTGGAAGGAAATGAGCCTGATTTTAGCTGTCCCCTGACTCCAATTGGCAAACCCTATTTCTAATCAAAAAGACAACATAAACTTTTCATCCTGAGAATGTGAATCTAATGGGTGGTGTCAACTTAGCTAAACAAGAAAGTAATATTTCCTTCTGTCTTTGCAATCTCCAGCAAATTGAGGGTGATCAGCATGACACTCTTGCTTAATGATTATTTAGTAGTAAAAATTTTTTTTCTTTCTATTCTATCTTTGTGGAGGGGTCTTCTGGGTTAGGAGATTTTTTTTAAATGGTATTTCCCAACAATTTATAACTTTCTTCCCTCCCCTCCTCCCTCTTTCTTCCTCCCTCTCTCCCTCCTGCTTCCTTCCTTCTTTTTTCTTTCTTCCTTCCTTCCTTCCTTCCTTCCTTCCTTCCTTCCTTCCTTCCTTTCCTTCCTTCCTTCCTTCCTTCCCTTTTTTAGTATGGAATATTTTATTTTCTTATTATTTTTTAAAATGATTTTTGTTTTTTCCAACATAGCTGGTTTACAGTATTCTGTCAATTTTCTACTGTACAGCAAGGTGACCCAGCCACACATACATATATACATCTTTTTTACTCACGTTATCACGCTACATCATAGGTGACTAGATATAGTTTCCAGTGCTATGCAGCAGGATCTCATTGCTTCTCCATTCCAAAGGCAATAGTTTGCCTCTATTAACCCCAAATTCCCAGTCCATCCTCTCCCTCCCCCTTGGCAATCACAAGTCTGTTTTCCAAGTCCATGATTTTCTTTTCTGTGGAAAGGTTCATTTGTGCCATATATTAGATTCCAGATATAAGTGATATCATATGGTATTTGTCTTTCTCTTTCTGACTTATTTACTTAATATGAGAAGCTCTAGTTCCATCTATGTTGCTGAAAATGGCATTATTTTGTTCTTTTTTTTGTGGTTGAATTTCTTCCTTCTTTTCTTTCTTTCTTTCTTTCTTTCTTTCTTTCTTTCTTTCTTTCTTTCTTTCTTTCTTTCTTTCTTTCTTTCTTTCTTTCTTTCCTACTTTCCCTTTGTGTAGCCTACTCATTTCCATTTTGTAGAAGTGTATCCTTCAGTACTTTTCCAGTGAGGGTCTCTGAAAGTTTACGTCTTTGTCTTTGTATGTCTGAAAATGCTTTTGTTTCCTTTAAATTCTTAGAATGTACTTAAGCCAGATATAGAATTCTAGACTGACAGTTATTTTCCTTCATCATTTTAAAGATAACCAGCCATTGGAGTTCCCATCGTGGCGTGGCGGAAATGAATCTGACTAGGAACCATGAGGTTGCAGGTTCAATCCCTGGCCTCGCTCAGTGGGTTAAGGATCTGGCGTTGTCATGAGCTGTGGTGTAGGTCGCAGACTCGGCTCGGATCTGGCATTGCTGTGGCTCTGGTATAGGCCGGCAGCAACAGCTCTGATTAGAACCCCAGCCTGGGATGCGGGCCTAAAAAGACAAAAGCCAAAAAAAGAAAAAAAGATAACCAGCCACTGTCTTTAGCATATATGGTTGCCAATGAGAAGTATTCTGTCAGTCTTACTGTTGTTCCTTTTCAAGTAATCTGTCTTTTTCTCTCTGGTAGCTTCCAAGATTTTTTGTTTATTCTTGATGGTTTGACAGTAGACCTTTTTATTTATTTTGTTCAGTTTTGTATATTTTTCATCTGACATCTCATAACTTTCTTTAAATCTGGAAAATTCTCCACTGTCACTTCAAAGATTCCTTTTTTCAAGTCTCTTTAGTCTTTTATTCTTGAATATTAAACATAGGTTAGACTTTTCGTTCTAACTGCCATATTCCTAACTTATCTTTCATATTTTCACCTCTTTTTCTATCTATTACTGTTTCTGGGTGATTTCCTCAGATCCATATTCCAATTCATGAATTGTTTTTTCATCTGAGTCTAGTCTATTATTCAGCAAGTTAAATGAGTCTTTCTACTTGACTACTCTATCTTTCATGTTTAGAAGTTTCTAGCTGGTACATTTTCAAGTCAACTTGTTCTTTATTCTGTACTTTTTAAAAAAAGTTGTATTTACATTTCCTTTTCTCCCTTGTACACTTTCTCACTTGAAACTCTATTTAACAGTACTCATTATTAAGCATAAATTATTCTGTTTGGGGGTCTTTGGACTTTCCTTTTTTGCTTTGTATTGCCTAATGTGTTTTATAATTTATAAGTTCATCTTCAGGAAGAGTTATCTTTAGAGGGAGTCCTGTGCACGCCGTGGGTTGTGGAGGCCTCTGATAACAAGATTCACCATTGTACTTCCCCAAGTCCTACTAAGTCATTGCTTCCAAATCAGTTTTGACATTGGGTTCTCAGCTCCAGATCCCCATATTACAGTGGTAATGGAAAGGTGGCTGGTTCTGTACTGGTGCATGGTGTGGCCTCCAGACTTTTTGTGCATGTGGGAGTGGCTGTTGAAATCTCCGTCTCTGAGAGCCTGAGAAAGTCAGCTCACTTCTTCCCGCAACCCTGGGCATGTTGAAGGAGATTTTCAGGTAATGTTTATGCACTTTTCAGCATATTTTGTTGACCATCAGTGCTAAGCAGAATGCGCATTCCTATTCCTTGATGTATATTAGGCTCAAGGCTTAAATTCCTTTCTCACAAAGGTATGACCTTGTCAACTCCTGAAATACCTATCTGGTCAAGTTTCTTCCAAGGACTATGTGATATTAAAAACTACATGTATTCATGGTTATACGGTCCCGCTTCATTTCTGGCATATGAAAATGTCCATTTCGTTTGAGCTCAGTTGTGTCTTTAACATGAAACAATAATACATATATATAATTTCTTTGTATTTTGAATGACACTGGAGATTTCTGCATCAAATGAACTAACATCTTGAAGGAAGTGCCACAGAACCATCGTTCATATTGTTTACATTTCTTGCAACGCCCTTGTGTACCTGCTCCCCATTTCAGTTACTTCTTCTCCCTAGTTTCAGTTCAAGCATCACCAACTCCAAGATCCATAAGATCAGGGACGTGGAAAAAAATGTGTTCTACTTTATCACAACTTTACCTACTCCCACGTATAATTCCTAGGAAAAGTACTATTCCAGGTGTCAAGGGCTAAGATGAATAAAGACAACTGCATGTCTGTAAATCCAAGCCCACATTTAGAATTTTTGTTTTCAAATCTTGGACAAGTGTGAAAGGTGTTGTGAAATTACATGTTTTTGCATATATGTTGTGACAGGTACGTGTTTATGAAGCAGTGTTATCAACCGATTTTTATAAGTAGGCTTAATTGCAGTGCTTGAGAGAATTACATGTGATTCAAATCTGTCTCCAGCTCCGCCTCAGACCCAGAGTTCAGGACAGGCTGCCTAACCTGCTGTCGGTTGAAGCCAAATGCCCCCTAGGAAATGTAAGTGTGAGGGAAGAGGAATTTGTCCAGATCCAGCTCACAGAGTAAAAACACAGACAAGTCTAAGAATATCCTTAGGTGGCTCCACAAGCCTTTAAAATAATTAAGCCCTAGAATCCACAGGCCTAGCTAAACCCCTGGCAGAATTCACGAGTTCAGTTGAGATTCAGAACCTCACAAAGGCAGCACTTGAATTGAGGAGCATGTTTTCAATGAAGTCATGAAAAGTTATTTTAGCTTTGCATCAAGGAAAGGTGTTACAAACCTCTTGGAGGGTGTGTGAATAGCTTAATCAAGTTGTTAAGTACCATTGCTCCAATTAAGCAATTAAAGCCGAGGTAATTATGGGGTGCTTCCTTGGGAATGCTGTCCCCTCCTCCTCCAACTGAGCTGTCTTTCAGCAAGTGCTGGTTGAGCAGCTTTGCGGATCAGGGTGTCCACTGGGTGCTGTGGAGGGAGGGGGCCGTCAGAGCTTAGCGCCAGCCCTCAACGGGTTGTAAGGTAGTCTGGGGACATGCCACGGGCCAAAGGAAAATGGGAAGACACACTGTCTTTAGATGACAGGCCCAGGGAGATGACAGCAGGGAAGCTGTAAGGCATCAGAGTGGAGGTGACGAGCCGAGGTGGTGAGGTGAGAGAGAGAGAGGTGGCGGAGAGCAGAGTGTGCTCAGGGGGCTATGGATTTTGCCCCCTTTGGGGGTCGTGAAGTCCTTCCCTCTCGAAATGAGCAGCAGTTTTATTCCCTAGGCTGTACAGCACCGTTTATGGCCAAACAGGATATGTTTTTCATTCCTTTTAATTCTCTACTGGGCGATTAAATGAGATAATGTGTACAAGCGCATGACCTAATATCTGGCACATAATAAATCTTTGATGCATATTTGCTCCTGCCTGTGAAACCTCCTCTCTCCGCGTTCTTTCCAAAATGAGGTCGTGACTGTAGCCCGTAGTGGAGCTTTCCCTGGGTAGGTGAGTTGAATTGAGGTCCAGAGGCACCTAAGAGAGTTTGGAAACCCAGAAAGGAGAAGGGGTGGGGCTGCGGGAAAATCATAGCAGGAAACGGTGTGAGTTTAGCCTGCAGTGAACTGACACACTGGTCTTAAAAGCCTCCATTGCAGGAGAACTTCGGCACAGGTTTAAGGACAGTGAATGAAGTTAACGGATCGATCAAATGGAAACAGCAGGAAAGTTTTCAGACTATAGGTTTGTGACTGAGATTTGAAGCAATTAAATGAAAAATCTTACTTTTGAGTAAGTCTGATGACTGAGCATGTAAACTGGGGCTGGGAGCCTTAAACCCGGAGGATTAATTTACTAGAATTTCAAAATCAAGCCCAGAATAATGGTAATGGAATTCCTGTTGTGGCTTAGTGGGTTAAGAACCCGACAGTGTCCGTGAGGATGTGGGTTTGACCCCTGGCCTTGCTCAAAGGGTTGAGAATCTGGCGTTGTGTGAGCTGTGGTGTAGGTCGCAGACGAGGCTTGGATCCAGCATTGCTGTGGCTATGATATAGGCTGGCAGCTGTAGTTCCGATTTGACCCCTAGCCTGGTAACCTCCATATGCCACACTTGCGGCCCTAAAAAAGCAAAAAAAAAAAAAAGTCATTTTTATTTACTTGCTCAAAAGCTGTCTTGAAGGACCTGAAAGCTCACATCAACACTTTTACTTTTGTATCTTCAGAGCCTGGAACAGTCTGGCTCTCAGGGTCAGCTAAATTAATGTTTGCTGAATTGATTGAGAATTGAGCTTAGTACTTAAAATGGGGGAGAGTGGTACCCTGAGTTGGGGTGGGAAGATAATGTAAACAGACCCTGATTGCTTTAGAGCCCTGCCCTGCGCTGTCCACACAGTTCTTCCCTAAGCAGAGGATCTGGGTGTAAAATGAAGGACCATCAGTCCTTCCAGTCAAGAGAAGTGATTTATACCTTAAAAGGGAGTTATTTGGAAGCATCAGCAGTTTTCCTTGATTGTCGTTACAACTCTTTCAGTTTGTGACTCGGACACCAGGATTTGAATCACTCTGGGTAGGGGTTTGTGTGCCTGCCCTGTCTCACCTCTTCCGTCTTGAGGAGCCGGTGCAGGGCCATCAAAATCGTCTGATTTTATCCCCTTGAAGGCTTGTCTTGTGTCTCGTTTTGCTTTAACTTGGAAGAGTTTTCCAACTTTGTTGTGGTTGTTGTTTTTCACAACATTAACATTTTGAAGCGCTCGGACCCCTGCCCCCATCCCTCCCTCTTTTCTGTTTTTTTTTTTTTTTCCCTAGACTGTCTTCCCTTTTCTGGCTTTTAGCAGATTCTTCAGGCTGTTTGGCAGTGTTAATCATCCTCCGCTTCCACAGCCCAGCTGTACACTTTCCGGGCCTCTAGCCAGGAAAAGGTAGCGCTGAAAGTTCTATGAAACTTCCTTTGAGAATCCACTCTCATCAGTCAGATGACAATTTTAGACTCAAAATTTGGGGGTCTGTTTACACTGCGGTGAGGACTTTGCCAAAAATTCTAAGCTCACAGAGCAGAAATCCCAGGATCCCAGAATCGGTACCTAAGACTGCACGGTGCTAAGCTTTCTATGTTACAGGTAAAGAATGTGAAACTAAGATTTGAAAAATGGAGAGCAGTTTCCAAAAATGATATTGTTTTTATTGGCCTTTTGTTTTGGTTGCTCAAAGTGAAAACACAATGCACCTGGTAGGAAAATATCTGTATTCAATAGTTGTTTTCCAGGAATCTTTGGGAATTACGAAACTTTATATGTTTGCTGTGACAACAAGTGTCAAATGGAAATACCTCCAGATGTCTTGTAGAAGTTGCTAAGTGATTTGTGATGGTTTACAGGGGTACCCCTCGCTTCTCCAAGGGCTAGTCCGGGGAGGATAACCAAGGAGGGGGTGACAGTCACAGAGGCATCAGAACCTTAAGCCCTAGAAATCAGTGGCCACATGTGGCCGGTGGCTGCCATATTGGATGGTATAGATACAGAGCATTTTCATCATCATAGAGTTTTACTGGACAGCATTGCTTTATAGGAGGGGTTGGCAAACATTTCCTGTAAAAGACTGGGTAGTTTACACTTCAGGATCTACAGGCTAAGAGGCAGTTGAAGATAGCACATGTCTCTGTGGCAGCTACTCAGCTGCTCCAAAGCAGCCCCAGACGATGTGTAAACAGACGGTTGTTTTGTGTTCCAAGGAAACTGGTTGTACAAATAGGTCTGTTTGCTGAGCCCCGCTTTTTGGTGTTGGCTACTGAGATGCTTTCTTTGTGGCATAAACCCTGCTGATCTGACTAATCTTCTGTCCCAACTGGGTGGTCAATAGAATAAGCCTTTGGTATCATTTAACAGTTTCACACACAGCATCGTCTACGTCTGTTGAGAACAAATGTAAAGAACTAGAGCTTGAAGTTTCTTTTTTGTGGGGTTAAAAATACCCCAGCTTCAGCATGATTTTATACTTTTGTCAGTTTGTAAAGTCATCATCTCTGGTTCTTTCCTCAAGCCCTAACCTTATCTTAATGATGAATGGAGTGTCCAGTTAAACATGATGGGGACTTAAAACTGGCACAGGGGATCGTAAGAAGTTCAATAAAAAGTACAGATATCCTCCATGATCCGATTTAGACTAATCTAATTTCTTATGTCTGCAGAATCCTTGGCAGAGGCTGCTAAGACACCTCCCAGAATGCTGAACTGGAAGGCAGAGGTGGTAAACATCAGCTAGCTTTGTAACCTTGAGCAAATAATTCACACGATCAGGCTTGTGTTTTCTAATTTTTCCTTCCAGCGCTTAAAAGTTCTGTTGGAGGCTTATCCTCATTCATTGTCCAAAGCAGTGGCCCCTAGGAGAGGCGGCAAGATGGCGGAGGAGTAAGAGGTCGCGCTCACCCTCTCCCACAAATACATCAAAAAACGCATCTAAATATAAAACAAGTTGGACAAATCATCATCTGAATGCTGATCAATTTAAACCTCCAAAAACTGCAAGAAACCCCTGAAATAACTGGGTAGAACAAGTGAAGAAAAAAAAAAGGAGAGAGA
>PVHT020000078.1:7359397-7377941 GCA_004024745.2 Catagonus wagneri | reverse complement strand
ACCAGCTATAATGCAAAAATAAAATTAAAAAATAAATAAATTAAATAAATAAATAAACACTGAATTGAAAAATGCCAAAAAAAAAAAAAAAAAAAGCAGTGGCCCCTACATGTGCACTTTTTATTAGATGATGTTGCCCTCTTCTGGATGTCTTCTGTATCTGCACTCTGATTTCTTTCCAGTACACTCTGCCTTGTTTTGCTTAAGATAATTTCGCCCAGACACTCAGGCACAACTCCTCCATATGATTATATCACGAGCTGCAGTATTTCATTCATGATCAATGAGACATAAGTGTAGAGGGAGAATTTAAATAGCCCCTTCAATTATTCTATAAAAATAAAAGAAGCCAAACAATACTGTAGAATCAGGGTTACGAAAGACCTTAGACAACGTGCCAGAAATTTTAGACAAATACCGTATACTGTTTCCAAATACATAATTACATTGAGAGAAAGTAAAACACAGGAAGGAACAACACAGGTCAACTTCAGGATGGAGGTTGCTCCTGGGAGGGGGGGAGGGAGATAAATGGTATCAGGATGGGGGGCTTTGTAAAGTTTTATGTATTGAAACGAAAGGTCTGAGGACAATATGGCCAAATATTTAGTAACAGCTGGGCTTAGTAGGGTGGGTATCATGAAGTAGTTGTGTTTTTATACCACTCTTTGCACATAAGCCAATGGAAATCTTTTCCTACCTCTGGATGATATTTTTGGCAAACTCCAGTGTGTTTGCTGTCATTTTAGGTATTAATTCATATTCTCCCTTAAAGGTGCTCAGAAAGCCCAGTCTCATCTACATGAAAGCTTTGATGTCTCCTTCAAGCATCTCCCACCACGTCTGGTGCCTGGACCTGCAGGCTCGGACGCTTGTGGTGGCAGCCTCTCCTCTTCCTTACAGTCTGCTGTCCCTTGAGCCCAGGGACAGCTACACACACACACACACACACACACACACACTCACTCACACACACACACACACACTCTCACACACTCACACACACACACTCAACACTCTTTCACACACACACACACACTCACACACACACTCGCACACTCACACACACACTCTCGCGCACACACACACTCACACACACACTCACACACACACTCACACTCACACACACGAAGCAGAAGCAAGGAGGAGCCGTGAGGGCAGAAAGACTGGATGGCCTACTCAGTTTGTGGTTGGTGGTGCCTGCCGGCTTTGGCGCCATGTGATGTGGGGACACATCTGGGCTTTTGGGAACATCTCCCCTGTGAGGGAGCCCCCCCACCGGGCCTTTGTCTGGCCCGTTCCCCCCACCCCCATGCTTCTGGCAGATGGAGCTCTGGGAGGGGGCCGCCTTCAGAGGCCTCAAATCGTGTTCTCTTCCCCAAGGCCCCTTCCGGCCGCTGTGGGAAGCATACCGCCCACTGTCAGCTGCTCTCAGTGGGGGTCCCTCTCCTCGCTTGGCCACCAGAACAGCACAGCCACTCTAGGCTTCAGGGGCTCAGGCCAAGCTCTCTGTGGAGGCTGGACCTGCCCACTCTGTCCCGGGAGTGAGTGACGGGGACCCAGGACGCAGGGGTAGAGGGGGAGGCTCAGCCCTCTGACATCTCGTTCCCCAAGGACCTTGTCTACCAGTCTTAGGGGGTGTTTCGCTCTTTCTTTTGTAACCTGGGGGCTGGTGGACTTGAATGGCAGCATGTGTTTTTGGAACCCTCCAAAAGCCCCACCTCAGTGACCCTGCACCCCTTTTCAGAAAGGGCAGGGGTGGGCACATAATAGTCTTTGTCCTGAGGCAAAATCCAGAATCTCATTTGAGCATCTGTCTAGTCATCTGCCCAGGAACCTAATTCCTAACGCGGCTCTCCGTCTAGAGTCCTGCATCGGTAATTGCCACCGTAGGCGTGTGTGGCATTCTCCACAGTGCTGCTTTCACCCTGGGACTCCTTTTATAAGTCTGGGCTTTTTTTTTTTTTTTTACTTTTGCTTTTTAGGGCTGCACCTGTGGTGTATGGAGAGTCCCAGGCTAGGGGTCGAATCAGAGCTGCAGCTGCCAGCCTGCACCGCAGCTACAGCTACGCCAGATCCCAGCCAAGTCTGTGACCTACACCACAGCTCACGGCAACGCCGGATCCTTAACCCCCTGAGTGAGGCTAAGGATCAAACCCTTGTTCTCATGGATCCTGGTCATGTTCGTTAACTGCTGAGCCATGAAGGGAACTCCAAGTCTGGGCCTTTTTTTTTTTTTTTAAATTATTTTTTATTATAGCTGATTTACAGTGTTCCTCAATTTCTCCTGTACAGCAAAGTGACCCAGTCATACATTTCTATACATTATTTTTCACACATTATCCTCCATCATGTTCCGTCACAAGTGATTGGATATCGTTCCCTGTGCTAAACAGCAGGATCTCATGGCTTATCCACTCCAAATGCAATAGTTTGCCTCCCCAACCCCAAACTCCCAGTCCGTCCACTCCCTCCCCCTTCACCCTTGGCCACCACGAGTCTGTTCTCCAAGTATTGAGTTTTTTTTTTTTCCTGCAGATAGGTTCATTTGTGCCATATATTAGATTTCAGATATAAGTGATATAATGTGGTATTTGTCTTTTTCTTTCTGACTTACTTCGCTTAGTATGAGAGTCTCTAGTTCTATCCATTAGATGACAATGAGTGGTATGTTTCTCATATTTGTTTGTTTTATTGAAATATAGTTAATTTACGAGGCTGTGATAACTTCTGCTATACAACAAAGTAACCTCATCATACATATACACACATCCATTCTCTCTCAGATTCTTTTACCCCATAGATTATCACAGAATATTGAGTAGATCTCTGTGCTATACATCAGGTCCCCACTGGCCAATCATTCCATAGACCTCAGTGTCCGCATGTCCAATCCCAAACCCCCAATGGGCCTTTTTTGATGAGCCCTGGATTACCAATACATTTGAGAAGCTTGGTTTTTTTAGGTATACAATAATTATTATCCTACTTTTAATTTTCTATGTGTAGAAATACTTTAAAATATAATTTAAGAAATTATTCTGACCTTCCACCCTGTATTCTACGAGTGAAGAGACAAAAGGCTAAAAAGCCATCTGCTGGAGTTCCCGTTGTGGCGCAGTGGTTAATGAATCCAACTAGGAACCATGAGGTTGTGGGTTCGATCTCTGGCCTTGCTCAGTGGGTTAAGGATCCGGCGTTGCTGTGAGCTGTGGTGTAGGTTGCAGACGCGGCTCGGATCCCACGTTGCTGTGGCTGCGGCTTAGACCCCTAGCCTGGGAACCTCCACATGCCTTGAATGCGGCCCTAAAATGACAAAAAAAGGCAAAAAAAGCCATCTGCCCCTATTTACATAACCAGAATCAGAACCCACACTCTCAGGTACCTGGCCTTGGCTTTGTGACCTGGAAATCTGTCATACCATTTGCCCAAAGCGCAGAAAGGTTTAGCACTCAGTGTTTGTTGAATTTACGAGTATGAGGCTAAAAATATGCTTTGCTTAGTTAAGAGCAAGGGATCAGCTTTCAAGTATTCTTAGAGGGTGTCAGAGGAAACTTTCTAAAGTTTGGGGTTGTGTGAGATCTTATTCATCCGCTGAGGAATAGTGATATATGTGTATATATACGAATAGACGTTGTGAATGTACACACACAAGGACTTGTTGAAACCGAAGACATATTGCTCCAATTAGCTGATGATTTTGGTAATTAACAGTTAAGCCTAGTCTCATTTTATAAAAAGTAAGCATGTGTAAGTCATGGTCCAGTGCAAAGCTCATTAACCACTGTATTATGACACTGAAAGTTTAAACAGTCTTCTTCTGTCTCCCTGGGATCGTTATCTGCCCATCTGTCCATCAATCCACCCAACAAACTTTTATGTAGAGCCTCGTATGGCTGTCTCCTTCCCACCCCCCGCCCTGACGACTTATTTTATAAAACACATCCCATGTGGGTAGCAGCTTGCTTGATCAGAGTAACCACTAAGAGTAAATTTGTCTCTGCGTTAGTCTGCCAGAAGGGGATGGCCCGTTTAGGGTCCGTGATGAGAGTGAACTTTAATTGCGAGGACAGTTGAGAAGGCTCTGGCGGTTTAGAGATGCACCCGAAGGGGATGGATTTTTATTACATATTGAGGGTTTTGAGCATGTTTCATTCCTGACCCCCCCTACCTCCTGCTTGTGAACAGGTGTGCCTGGCAGTGAGGAGGTGAGCGTGGCACCTCACCATGGGTGTACAGTGTGTGTGCAAGTGTGCATATGTGTGTGTGTGCGAAGAGCCCAGAGTGCCGACTTTTAAATGAGGTACCTCTAGATGTCCCTTTTACCTTTGGTGAGTCTTTAAACAGGTGAAACCTTAGACTGCTTCGGAGTATTTGGAACCCACATTTCCGAAGGTCATTTTCAGGATTTTTAAGAAGTTCAGTGTGCAATTTGAAGTGAACTCGGGAATTTAATTATTTATTAGGATGAATAATATTCTCTTAGGAGAACAGCTGCTTCCTTTAGTTCATGGATGGAAAGAGACCAAACCCTTGGACCTTTTCAGTATCTTGTTAAGAGTTTGTCAACATGTGGCACACGTGCGTATTTGCAGGAGTAGGGGGGCTTCTGGGGGTGGGAGAGGGAGCTGGGGAGAGTGCAGCTGTCTGCTTAGGGAGGCTCCCAGACCACCCCCTGCGTTGATGTCACCTCTGGGCCAGGGAGGTGCTTAGCTCGGCTCCTCCCATATGCAGTTTTGTGAGTGTTGAGCACAGAACTCGGGATGTGTGTGTGTGTGTGTGTGTGTGTGTGTGTGTGACACAGAGAGAGAGAGAACGGGAGGGAGAGGGAGTTAGTTAACTCTATTAACATTCCATAGATTTTCTTTTTTGGTGAAAATTGGTTTGAGAAATTCTGTCCTAGGTAACTAGTAATGGTAATTGCAACCAGAACATTCTCTTTCTGGGATGGTACCCCAGATTACCATGAGGTTTGCAGAATCTCCCTCCCCTGGCCTCAAACATCCCTGTCTTTCTGTGTAGACACAAGTCTCCATCATATCAGTAATTGCTATTATGCAGCAGCTTGCATTATGGTTTCCTTGCAGAGACCGAGAAAATTGTCCCCGCCCTGTGTGAGACGTGGGACACATCCTGTTCTCACTGGTGCCGGTGGGGACTCCTGCAGATGACCCACGTCACTTCTACACTCACGTTTATTGGCTTCACAGTTGGTCGGGTACCAGTGAGTGGTATCTCCCCCAAGTTCATGCCCATCAGGAACCTCAGAATGTTTCTTATTTGGAAATAGGTTCTTGGCTGATGAAATTAGTAAGGGATCTCGAGATGAAGTCATCCTGGATTTAGAGTGGGTTCTGAGTTCAATCATTGGTGTCGTTACAGAGGAAAGAAGAGGGGAAATTGGATGGAGGAGAGAGGCAGTGAAGATGGCCATGGGAAGAAAGGCAGAGGATGGAGTGGGCAGCTAAATACCAGAGAGCACCAGGGACTGCGGGACACCCGGAGCTGGAAGAGCCCCCGGAGGTGTGTGGCCCCGCTGACCTCGAGACTTCAGTCTTCTGGCCTCCAAAATGGTGAGGAAATACATTTTGGTCATTTTAAGCCATCAAGTGTGCAGTCATTTGTTGGAGCAGCCCTAGGAAACATAAAGCGTGTTATTTCTTGGTAGTTCTTCCTATATTATTTAAACCCACCGACTACATTCAGTGCAGAGAGTCTTTGGTTGAACAAATTGTGTTCCAGGAGTTCCCACTGTGGTGCAGCGGAAACAAATCTGACTAGGAACCATGAGGTTTTGGGTTCAATCCCTGGCCTTGCTCAGTGGGTTAAGGATCTGGCATTGCTGTGGTGTAGGTCGCAGATCCTGCGCTGCTGTGGCCGTGGCTCAGATCCTGCGCTGCTGTGGCCGGGTGTAGGCTGGCAGCTGTGTCTCCGATTAGACCCCTATCCTGGGAACCTCTGTATGCCGTGAGTGCAGCCCTAAAAACCAAAGAAAAAAAATTTTGTTCCAAACTTTGTTGGGAGCTGAGCTTGCATTTTTCCGATAGATGACTAATGAAAACAGAGTGGCTCTATTCTTACAACAGTCATTCCTTCACTTATTTCCTCATGTAAAATACACACGCATATGTAGTTTCCTAAAGTTTATGAGTCCAGAACTATTTTCTCAAGGTCTTATTCATTCCTAACAGGGAACAACTTACAGTAGTACCCTGAATTCTGTGTTAGTTTTTTGGTGCAGGGCAGAGGAAAAGAAAAGGCATTATTTCCCTTTTCTGGGACAGAGTATCAACCAGACCCCATTAAAAAAAAAAAAAGATTGTTTGTTCAATATCTTCCTCCCTAATGTTAACCCTATTTCTGACTCCAGAAAGGATCCTATGCTCTAAAACTCTTACTGCCATCACCACCCAACCTCCACCCTTCATCTTCCAAATAAAACTCACTCCCTGTGCAGTTTATCTTTTCTAGGATGTGCTGAATCAGATTACTTCTAATTTATACTAATGAGTGAATTCTTGACTTATAAACTAGGAACTAGCCTTTTAAGAGGCTACTTGTGTAATTGTTACCTACTTTACTCTTAGCCACTGAAAGTTTGGAATGAGCCTTAATGCTTCAGCTTAAAAAATTATTTAACATTTTAATTAAGCTATAGTTGATTTACAATATTGTGTTAGTTTCAGGTGTACAGCAAAGTGATTCAGTTATACGTGTACATACGTATATATTCTTTTTTCAGATTCTTTTCCATCATAGGCTTTACAAGATATTGAGTATAGTCCCTGTGCTATATAGTAAATCCCTGTTGTTTATTTTATGTATAGTAGTGTGTACCTGTTAATTCTATGCTCCTAATTTACCTCTCCCCACTTTCCCCTCTGGTAACCATGATTTTTTTCTTTTTTGTCTTTTTTTGTCATTTTAGGGGTGCACCCGCCGCATGTGGAGGTTCCCAGGCTAGGGGTCTAACGGGAGCTGTAGCTGCCGGCCTACGCCACAGCCACAGCAACGCGGAATCCAAGCCGCGTCTGCAACCGACACCACAGCTCACAGCAGTGCTGGATCCTTAACCCACTGTGCGAGGCCAGGGATTGAACCCACAACCTCATGGTTCCTAGTCGGATTCGTTACTGCTGAGCCACAACGGGAACTCCCATAATTCTTTTCTAATTCTGTGAGTCTGTTTCTGTTTTGTAAATAAGTTCATTTGTATGATTTTTGAGATTCCACCTATAAGTGATCTATGGTAGTTGTCTTTCTGTGACTGACTCACTTCACTTAGGTCCTTCCATATAGTTGCAGATAGCATTATTTCATTCTTTTTTGTCGCTGAGTAATGTTCCATTGTGTATATGTACCATATCTTCTTTATCCATCTCTGTCAGTGGATATTTAGGTTGCTTCCATGTCTTGGCTATTGCTAATAGTGCTGCGAAGAACATTGGGGTGTATGTATCTTTTTGAATTACGGTTTTCATCCTTTTCAGATATATACCCAGGAGTGGCTTTGCTGGATCATATGGTAACCCTATTTTTAGTTTTTTAAGGAACCGCCCTACTGTTTTGCATATCGGCTGCACCAATTTACATTCCCGCCAGTGGTGCAGGAGGGTTCCGTTTTCTCTGCACCTTCACCAGCACTTAAGGCTTAATCTTTATAAAGAAGTTTCACCAGAATACTGCAGTGCCTTTGATTGTTCTCAGGATGATCTGCTGGGAGCCAGACTTGTACTGTCCCTGGGATGGGGAGTGTCAGTCAGTGACCTGGGGACCTTGCCCAAAGTACAGAGGGTCTGTGACTGGTTTCAGGGGGTTGAGGCAAAGGGAGGAGACTGGGCGCTGGGTCCAGCTGTATCAAATGGGACATGAATCTCATCATCAGAGAGCTGGTCTGATTCTGGGGACTCAGCATGATGGGGAGGAGAGGAGTTGGATTTGCCTCTGTATCAGTGGGTACGGAAGAGTATAAAGGAATGACCTAAAACATTTCCACTTTTTCTTTATGCAGGTTGAGGGTGTTTCGCTTATTTTTGAGGTCTAAAAAATTAATGTCATCCATATCTTAAAAAAAGTCAATGGGGAGTTCCCGTTATGGCTCAGCGGAAACAAATCTGATTGGCATCTGTGAGGACGTACATTTGATCCCTGGCGTCACTCAGTGGGTTAAGGATCCAGCGTTGTGGTGAGCTGTGGTGTAGGTCACAGATGTGGCTCGGATCTGGTGTTGCTGTGGCTGTAGGCCAGCAGCTGCAGGTCCGATTTGACCCCTAGCCTGGGAACCTCCATATGCCAAGGGTTTGGCCCTGAAAAGACAAAAAAAAAAAAGTCTAGATTAATAGCTTTTTCTCAAAAACAAGTGAAACACAGTAAATCTTCATAAAGAAAAAGTGACAAAATATTACCTCATTCTCCCCTTTCTCATCCCCTTTGACAGCTGGTGCCTGTCCAGCCACGTCCCATGTGGACATGTTGTTCTTACTGTTGCTCTCTTTTGGTTTGTTTTCCCCAAAATGAATTACATTATAAACTTTTTGCGACACTTGCTTTCACTCAGTCGTATATCATGGACATCTCTCTGGGCAAACGTGGCCGTGGATCCCGCTTGCTCTGTTCAGCAGTTAGGTAACAGCCCACTGCATGGACTTACAGAACTTTATGCAATCATTTCCTTCAGGACGGACCCTTCATTCCCCCTCTGGGTTTTTGACACTAAAAACATCATTGTTCATACATTTGTACATATTTTTTTTGTAGCTTAACATTCCGCAATGTGGGGCTCTTGCGCAAAGAGTATGTTTATTTTAGTAGATATTTCCGATTTACTTTCCAAAAACGTGATCGCCTTTCCCACTCTGAACTACAGTGTAAGAAGGTCTGTTTCTGACGATCTTGCCACCCCTGGATGATATCAGTGTGTTTTACTTTTGCCAGCCAGGTGGATGAGTGATGTTTTATCCTTGCTTATTTCACTTGTTTTTCTCCTCTGTAGACCTAAAGAAGAGCTTTCCTGGGCTTTGGGAAAAAAGTGACAGATGTAGTTTAAATTCTGGCTCTGCTAATTCCTAGCTCTGTGATCTTGGGAAAGTTGGTTACCTTTTCTAGTTCTCAGTCTTGCAACCTGTGAAATTGTTGCAAGTATTAAAAATAATAATAATACAGGAGTTAACCACTGTAGTTCAGTGGGTTAAGAATATGACTGCAGCAGCTTGGGTTGCTGAGATTGCACAGGTTTGCTCCCCGGCCTGGTGTAGTGGGTTAAAGGATCTGGTGTTGCTGCAGCTGTGGTGTAGGTCACAGCTGCAGCTTGGATTCAGTCCCTGGCGTGGCAACTTCTATATGCAGAGGGTACAACCATACAATTAAAAAAATACACATAAAGCTCATAACACAATCTCTAACAGTTACAAGAACTCAATACATGGTACCTCTTATTGTTATAGTTAATAAATAGTGATATTAAACTCTGAAGATAGAATTTCAGATTCATTATTGCATTATTTCTCCTGATTACTAATGGAGTTTACAAGCCAAGTTTAAATGAATTAAAAGTACACTTAAACTAGAATTCCCATAGGCTTCAATGGTTAACGAACCTGACTAGTATCCATGAAGATATGGGTTTGATCCCTGGCCTTGCTCAGTGGGTTAAGGATCTGGCTTTGCTGTGAGTTGTGGTGTAGGTCACAGATGTGGCTTGGATCCCGTTGCTGTGGCTGTGGTGTAGGCCAGCAGCTGCAGCTCCGATTTGACCCCTATCCTGGGAACCTCCACATGTCATGGGTGCAGCCCTAAAGAGACACACAAAAGAATACACTTAAACTCTCTATATTAGATTTTATCTTGTAGGGGTAGTTTACTGGTTATTATGTTACTATTTTTTTTTTTTTTTTGGCCATACCTGTGGCATGCAGTAGTTCCCAGGCTAGGGACTGAACTCCAGCCATAGCAGTGACCTGAGCCACAGCAGTGACAACATTGAGTGCTTAACTGCGAGGTCACCAGGGAACTCCTAAGTTATTAATTTAATTACCCGTTTCTTTAAAGGAGAGTTTCTCAAGCAATACCCATATTGTAAGGACTGTGCTAAACATTATACATTAGGCCAAGCTGTGAAAACAAAGCATTCTAAAATCTTGATGGCCTAAACAACTTGGCTTATTTCTTGCTCTCACTACACGTCCAGTGGGGGGTCATCTAATCTTTACCTGGGGACTTATGGTGATAGAAGGCCACTCTCTGGCAGAGAGGAAAGAGTACATGGCAAATGCACATTGATTCATTGGCTGAAGAAATTTGCAATAGAGAAGTGCCATCCTGCCATGTTCCAGGAAGGAGATCCTTGTATTATTCATGAACTGTCCTAGTGGCAACCATAGAAGATGAAGATGAAAAAAAAGACACAGTTTTGACTTTGAAGGAGTTTCCTGTTGGGAGGGGAAAACAGCACAGAGACAAGTAGTTCTAATTAGGTGCTGGAGATAGTGGATGCTCAGAGGAAGGGACTAATACCATGGGTGCTGGGACATGGGGAAGGTTTTCACAGAGATGTTGCTACTTGAGATTTAAAATTATTATTTTTGGAGTTCCCTTCGTGGCTCAGTGGTTAACGAATCTGACTAAGAACCATGAGGTTGTGGGTTCGATCCCTGGCCTTGCTCAGTGGGTTAAGGATCCAGCGTTGCCGTGAGCTGTGGTGAAGGTTGCAGACGCGGCTCGGATCCCACGTTGCTGTGGCTGTGGCGAAGGCCAGCGGCTACAGCTCCTGTTAGACCCCTAGCCTGGGAACCTCCATATGCCGCGGGTGCGGCTCTACATAAAGGCAAAAAGACAAAAAAATAAAATAAAATAAAATTATTATTTTTAATTTTCCATTTTTTAATTAAAAATGTGGTAAAACACACGAAACATAAAATTTGCCACCTTAACCATTTTTAAGTGTACAGTGGCACTAAGTACACTAGCATTCTTGTGCTGCAGTCACCGCCATCTATCCACAGAACTTTCATCTTGCAAAACTGAAACTCTATACCCACTAAACAATAAATTCCCACTTCCTCCTCCCTCCAGCCCCTGGCAACCACTGTGCTACTTTCTGTCTCTATGATGTGGCTACTCTAGGTACCTTACGTTAGTGGAACCACACACTATTTGTCTTTTTGTGATTGACTTATTTCACTTGGCAGTGTCCTCAAAGTTTGTCCGCCTTGTAGAATGGGTCAGAATTTCCTTCCTTTTAAAGGCTGCGTGATATTCCATTGTATGGACACACACTTTCTTTATGCAGGCATCGGTTGACAGATGTGGGTTGCATCCACATTTTGGTGGTTGTGAGTAGTGCTGCTGTGAATATAGGTGTGCACGCAACTCTTGTTGGCGTCCCTGCTTTCGGTTCTTTGGGGTGTAAACCCAGACATGGAACTTGCTGGATCTGATGCTTGTGTTTTAAGGGATGAGAAGTTCACTAGGCAGACCGGTTGGGAAGGGTGTGCCACGCAGGGACAGCAGTGGATTCCAACACTGGAGAAATGAGAGAACGCTGAGCCCTGGGGAGCAGCAGACAGTTTGCTGAGGTTGGAAGATGAAATGATGAAGAAGACTTTGGAGCCAGTTAGGGCCAGAGGGTGGAGGCAGAGCCTTATGTGCCTGCTCAGGGTCTTGGCTTTGACTCCGCAGCTCTTGGAGGATGGTCGTAATGACAGTGTCACTCTGTCAGCTGACCATATGTGCTGGAAGGTCCACAGAGAGCCCTTCCAAGGGATTTTATTTGTTTATTTATTTATTTATTTATTTACTTACTTACTTACTTACTTATTTACTTACTTGTCTCTTTGCCTTATCTAAGGCCGCACCCGTGGCATATGGAGGTTCTCAGGCTAGGGGTCTAACAGGAACTGTAGCCGCCGGCCTTTGCCACAGCCACAGCAACGCAGGATCCGAGCCGCGTCTGGAACCTACACCACAGCTCACGGCAATGCCAGATCCTTAACCCACTGAGTGAGGCCAGGGATCGAACCCGCAACCTCACGGTTCCTAGTCAGATTCGTTAACCGCTGAGCCACGACGGGAACTCCCCCAAGAGACTTTAAATGTTTTTTTCTTAATCTGTTCATTTCAAATAATTTGAAAAGTGTCTAGTATGCTGCTGATACTCAATAAATTACTTAATAATGGTAATTTTATTAGAAGAAAATAGAGGAGAAAATTCATCCGATTTCCAAACTCTGTTTCTTTAATTCGCCACAGACTTCCTGCATCCTTTTCCAGTTAAATAAAATGCAGTATCAGGCAGTGTTGTCACAAATGGCCAAATTGCTTTTCTTAAGTGGCCACGTTTTTACCCTTTTCTACTGCTAGAACTTTAGTAGCAATAGATACACGCAAGCAGAAGAGAGTAAATAAAAATTTCCAATAGCTGTTAACTTTGAACATCCACCGTGTCACGGTCCCAGCGCCTGTTCCGCTCACCCAGGCGCTCTCAGGACTCCTATCAGAGAAAAGCTATTAAAATGCTTATGAAGGCAAAAGCGTGCCATGGAAATCTAAGTGTGCCAATATTTTATTAAGAAACAAATAATCTGTGTTAAATGAATACATTCAAGGTGCTTGTAAAAACCGCTTGCTGGAGAG
Organism: Catagonus wagneri; assembly: GCA_004024745.2. Classification (NCBI taxonomy): domain Eukaryota; kingdom Metazoa; phylum Chordata; class Mammalia; order Artiodactyla; family Tayassuidae; genus Catagonus; species Catagonus wagneri. Next base: position 7,365,311 of record PVHT020000078.1, on the reverse strand, counting down.
TGGGATTTGGTCCAGGAACTGCGTTCTTTGAAATGTACAACATTCTCTCCTGGCCTTCTTCAAGTGAAGAACTGTAGGTTCTAGCAAAACTACCCTTTTCAGGGCCCTGTGTTGTTTAAGGGTAATATTTGGATTTTCTTCAAAACGGACTTGGGAAAAGGCAGGTGGAAAAACCTGTGTTTCAGATAAAACCACAGCTAAATGTTTCAGTGATTTCATCCCCAAAGATGTGCCATCTTTGAAGGGGGCTGGACCTTGGGGAAATTCACACTGTTTCCTTCCAAATTCCCACCTTTACTGGGAGCAAAATCAAATCTAATGAGCAATAAAGCCAATGCTGATGGAGAGAAAACACCAAAAGCTCTACTTGAATTGGCAGGTGCGTTTGGGTGGTGGAAAATGGTGGTGGCTGGATTTTATGAAGCATGAGTGCTTATGCTTGTGTTTCTGTTTTTGTGTGTTTTTCTCTTCAGTGAAGGGAAGCACAGCGTTCTTTTTCTAAGCTAATGTGACATTATTTGGGGAGAAAAATTTCACCCTTTTGGTTGGAATCCTGTAGCCTGCCTTCATAGGAGACCAGAAAGCTTTTGACTCGGGCTTTACTATAAAGCTTGGGATCCTCTGTCTTTGTAGTGGAATGTCCCCTTTGTTGTCTCTTTGATGGGGATGGAGGGTGGGTGGGGAGTGGGGGTATATATGCTCTTCAGTCAGCACAGATGTGTGGGCACCTCAGCTGCTGATCAGAGTCAACCTTGTGTTAGCGTAACCCAGTCTCTACAAAGGCACCAGCAAAATGATGATACCCCCAAAAATGAGGTTACTGTTTTGTTTACAGTTGGCATATTTGTTTGGTTATATTTTGGACATGCCCGTGACATGTGGAAGTTCCTGGGCCAGGGACAGAACCTGTGTCACAGCAGCGACCCTGAGCTATGGCAGTAACAATGCCATATCCTTAACCCCCTGAGCCACACGGGAACTCCTCTCTTGGCGTGTTAAGTGTGAAGTTGTCTGGGAGTTCTAAGGCCCAGCCCCAGATGTGCTCGGGAGATCCAGACTCCAGTCTGAATCCCACTGCTGACCTGGGTGACCGGGATCTGTTTTGACATCTGTACGATGGGAGGACTGCTGCCTGCGGGGATCACCTCACAGTGCATGTCAGATAGATGGCAAAGATGAAGTCCTGTGCAAACATAAAGGACTTGCTAAGGAATTAATATTATATGACTTGATAGAAATGAAAATACAGGTGTGGCTAAATGTGGCTGGGAGGAAAGGAGAGAGCTCAGGTAAGCTCACTGGATGCCTGTTTCCTAAATTGTCGTGGAACCTGCCTCTTACCCTTTAAGCCAGGGTGACGACCCCCACTCTTTCTATGCCCCAGGAGTCTTTGCGGTACTGCTTGGGCCTCTCTTTGCTTGGAGTCAGCGTCTCTTGCTTTGGTCTTCTCTTGGCCAAATTTGAGCTCCTGGCTCCTCACTCCTATTCTGATTCTGCGTCTGGACTTGGCATTGGTGTTTGACTGCCCGGAGATTTGACTCTTCACTCTCCTGCATTGAGTTTGGCTTTGGGTTACCCCTAGGTGCTGCCACAGCCCTCTTGGCTGACCACGGGTCAAGTGCAACCATTGGCTCACCCTGAGTGGGGAACTGGTCCATCCTGGTGTCAGACGCTGCAACCAGCCTTCCTGTGGGGTAAGCTGATAAACATGGATTGGCCCCATAGATTAATATGACTGGAAGCCTTGATTTTCTGGGGTTTTCTCCATTTCGGTGATTCCCCGATTCCCTGGTAAGTCCACTCAACCCCAGCAGAGTTGTGTCTTCACTATGAGAGCAGGTGCATACGGGAGCCATCTGGCTTAAAGGTGCAGCTTGAACCTCTAGACAAGGGCAGACAGGTTTTTCTCTGATGGACCGAGACTTTATAGTTTTAGCTGCAAATTTTGTTCTAATTATGAGTATCTGTAGAGACCTCCCCTTGTTCTTGGCCTCTGTTTTATGAAAGCTGTTGTCGTTATTGTCTTCTCACTTGTGCCTTAGACTCTGTTTCAGTTGAATCCAATTCACTTGACATTGATTGAGCATCTTCTCTCTTCCAGGCACTGTGCAGAGATGAGTGACTCCTTGTAGTAACTGGTGGGTGGCTTTGTGTGTCTGGTGGGTATTTCCTTCCTTCCTTCTCTGAAACTGGCCAGCCTTTGGGTATGCAAGACCTCCATGTACCACTGAATCAGGATATGATGGAGATAGTGATGTCCAGATTTTTGGAGAATCTTGGATGATACTTCCCTTTTGTATGGTCCCTATGGCTGGGTAGGGACACAGAGAAAGAGGAAGGAAAATGACAGCAGGAAGGAAGGTGGGACAGAGTGGCTGTCTCAGTCACACAATATCTTACAATTTTTACTGTTTGCAAAGTGCTTCCCTGGGTATTCCAGAACTATATCACTGTCCATGAAATGGTATCTCTGATCCCTTTAATTTAATTTATTATTACTGTCTTCTTTTTTTAGGGCATATGGAGGTTCCCAGGCTAGGGGTTGAATCGGAGCTACAGCATTCCTCAAATGAAATTGGCTGATTGGAAACAAGTTGCTAAAACACTGGGCAAAGTATCCACCGCCTTACCTGGCTTGCGATGCAGTGGGTGGGTCTTATCCAGAGTTGCGGATTTAGAAGATCCACCTTGGAGGAGGGGAGCGGTCAGTGTTCAGTGGCCCAAGGCCACTGTGGGGCATGACGTAAGTAAGGGTCGCTGCTCAGAGCTGGCCCGAAGGTCAGCTCTGGTAAGACCTTTCCTGCTCCCGCCTTGCCCAGGAAGTCCTCAGAACTGCAGCTCCTCATGGTGGCATGTGACTAAAGGGACTGGAAAGAGAGAGGAACCAAGATTCTTGAGATACTACGAGTGTCTAGAAACTTCTCAGTTACTTTAAAGAGTGATTTCTTTTCAGTTGTTTCAAAACCTTGTAAAATGAGTTTGTCTCTTTGTACTGATTTTTTTTTTTTTTTTGGCTGCACTTGTTCCCAGGCCAGAGATCAGATTTGAGCCACAGCTGTGGCAATACTGAGTCCTTAACCCACTACACCGGGCTGAGGATCAAACCCATGCCACCGCAGCGACCCAAGCTGCTGCAGTCAGATTCTTAACCCATTTCCCTACAGCAGGGACACCTCTCTCTTCGTACTAATGAAGCAATTAAACCCAGACCAGTAGTCTCAGCTATGTAACCTTCGTGAGTTACGCAGCTCATAGGGGGTGGAACTGGATTGCAAACCTGCAGCTGGCTTTCTTCTGGGCCACGCCATCCTCCTGATGGGGATCAACTAGAACCAGATAAACACTTCCTTGAGGCTTCCTGAAACGGGGGCTGTGCTACAAGGTACACATATTCCAGTCCTATAGTTGAAGTTTGAGCTGGTTGAAGCCCATTCACAGATCACAAGATGACCTTGATTTCTGGAAGGAATATGAGGGTGATGGTGCCCGTTGCAGGATAGAAACTACAGCAGGAGAGACTGAGGCAGACTTTCTAGGTAAGGATATCTTTTTTTTTTTTTTTTAATTTTACAGCCACGCTTGCATCATATGCAAGTTCCCAGGCTATGAGTAAAATTGGAGCTGCAGCTGTGGCCTATACCACAGTCAGAGCAACGTTGGAACCGAGCCACCTCTGTGACCTACACCACAACTTGCAGCAACGCCGGATCCTTAAGCCACTGAGCAAGGCCAAGGACTGAAGCTAGACCCTCACAGAAGCAACGTTGGGTCCTTAACCTGATATGCAACAGTGGAAACTCCCCACCCCCGGTGGGATTTCTATGGTTAGTTGGATAGAAGAGCCAAAGCTCAAGAGAGAGAAATCTCATTCTGAATCTTGTGAAATAGGCAGCCCTGGGGAAAGGACCAGAGCTGAAGCTGGAGAGACTGAGCTGTCGTAGAGCCTTGCCCTCCCCTCCCCCTTTGCACTCCTTGTTGGGCCAACTGCAGCACAGCCCCACCAGAATAATCTATTTTTTTTTTTTTTTACCAAGAGCCCTCTCTTGGAGAATATTCTGAAATCTTTACATATGACGTGTAACAGTATTTGAGATTCAATTTAAAATAATACAGAAGGTGAAGAAGCACCTTGGCCCCCAGGTGCTTGGAAGGGTCCTGCATTTGATATAATCCTCAGATGTTGCTGTCTTAAAGTTCTTAATAATTTTTGAACAAAAGACCCCCCTATTTTCATTTTGCGCTGTGACTTGCAGACGATGTCGCATGTTCTGAGGGGGTGAGATGAGAACAGGATTCAAAACAAGGCCCACTTGCGGTGGAGGTGGGGTAGATTGCTCTTCCAAACAAGGCAAGGCACCATGTTTAAATCCTAGAGCTTAATGAATCTGAGAAGAAGATATCTATATTAAAACCTTTCCATGGCTGTCCATGACATAAAATTCACCTGAACATTGGAAAGTCATGACCCAGAAGAAACAAAGGCGTTGTCCCGCTTCTTTGTCCTTTTCCACCAGAATAATGTTCACGATCATGAGAAGCGTCTCTTCTGGAAGGTCCCACAAATGTGGGAAAAGCTGGCGTATGTCTTGTAGGTCAATGTATTTTCTGAATTTACTTTTCATGTTAGTATGTGTGCACACATGTCTAAAATCCTTTCTAAAGTGATGTAAGGTACAAAGACATGAACCTGGTATGTGTTACATGCTGAATTGTGCCCCCACCAAAAAAAAAGTTATCTTGGAGTCCCAAACCGTGGTACTTCATAATGTGACCTTATTTGGAAATAGGGTATTATCAGAGGTAATTATGTTAAAAGGAGGTTTTAGATGGCCCTGATCCAATATTACTGGCGTCCTCAAATAAAGGGGAAATTTGGACACAGACTGACAAGCATAGGGGAAGGTGACATTGAGGGACACAGAGAGGAGGCCATCTGCAGGTGCAGAGGAAGGACCAGGACACCTCCCTGCCCCATAGCCTTCAGAAGGAACCGGCCTTACCAGTACCTTGATTTTGATCTTGTGACCTCAAAAACTACAAGACAATACATTTTTGTTGTTCAAGCTACCTAGTCTGTGGCACTTTGTTACCGCAGCCCTAGCGAACAGTATTTACATGTAAAATAATATCATCATAGTAATCTTATCATTGCACACTTATCCAAGTCATCTAAGATGGATATGCTAAAAATTTAACTAATTCTACAAGGCACAAATGGAAATTAGCTTTATTGATTATAATCATCCTCTAAAGAAAGAAAGATATCTGTATTGATATGAAATACATTTGCCTTCAAATTCTTGAAGTGTGCCATGAAGGAACTGCAGTAGTTTTACTTTTCTGAATGCTTAAGGACATTTATTTCATGACTAAAATTCACAAATTGGCTGTTCTCCCATAATCTCAGCATAATCTCCATTAATGACAAGTGTTAATGTCTTCCTTGATCTCTTCCATTTTTTCCTTCCTGTTTTGGTCTGTATTTGTTGTATCGGCACCCATCACGTTGGAAAGAGCAGTTTTGATTGGTTTCACCTCAGACTTTTATTTTATGTTATTATTTTTTTATAGCCATATCCTTGGCATATGGAAGTTCCCAGGTCAGGGATTGCACCTGAAATCCAAGATGCTGCAGTCAGATTCTTAACCCATTGCACCACAGTGGGAACTCCAAGACTTTATTATTTTTTTTTTTAACTGTGGATTTTCTTTTTCTTTTTTTTTTTTCTCTTAATGGATTTTATTTCACTTATAGGTGTGCATAAATCATCACAAGTCAATTTTACATATTTTGTATCCCAAACCCCCAGTGCATCCCCCCACCCCCCCAGATTGTCTTATTTGAAAAACCAAGGTTTTCCAAAGTCTGTGAGTCATTGTCTGCTCTGTAAGAAGGTTCATTGTGTCTTTTAGT
>PVHT020000078.1:7321630-7352568 GCA_004024745.2 Catagonus wagneri | reverse complement strand
AGGAATCTCCATACTGTTTTCCACAGTGGCTGCACCAATTTGCATTCCCACCAACAGTGTAATAGGGTTCCTTTTTCTCCACACCCTCTCCAGCACTTATTGTTTGTAGTCTTTTTGATGATGGCCATTCTGGCTGGTGTAAGGTGGTACCTCATAGTGGTTTTGATTTGCATTTCTCTAATGAGGAGTGATGTTGAACGGATGTGATTTCGGTGAATACGGAACCCAGGGAAGGGGAGGGGGCGCATTTCATAGTTATTATACCAAATATTGAAATCTGATTTTAGCTCAAGGAAGGCCTTCGGAGGAACCTGCAACCAGAAGGAAGTTAAAGGGAAACAAGTGGCCTTCTCCGCAGGGGTCTCTTTGGTTTCTCTAACTCTCGAGGATATGGTTCTGGTTTGAGGGGTTTGGCTTTTTGAAAACCTGTGCCACCTGGTAAGAGCTTACTTCTGAAGGCCTGTTTCCAGCTGGGTCTTGGTTTTCTCTCAGGGTTATGTCCTTGTAGACCAGAATGGACCCTCACGTCAGTAACCCCAGGCCCCTTCTCTTTCTGCAGCTCGAGGCCTCCTTGCTTCTGTTGCTGAAATTGAGGCAGAGGGTGACGTGGGGACTCGGCTCCCAGAGAGGGGTGGTGGCCCTCCACCAGTCTCCACGGTGGCCTGCTGAGGGCAGGGGTGCAGTGACTGCCCCGGTTTCCTTATGGAATCCGAGCTGCTCTGGTTACTTACTGAGAATCCCCATATAGTCCTCTCAGGCCATTTGATGACCATGGAGGGGGGGTACTTAAATCACTGCCAGGGGTAGTGGAGGAGAAGGTATTTTCAGGAGCCACTGGAAACCCTAACAGTGGACAGGAAAGCAGATGCCCCTCCAGCTGATGGCGTGTGGCTCATTTCTCTTCCAGCGTTCTGGCCACAAACATGTCCCAGGAAACATCGTTAGTGTCTGTTTCTTTAGTCCTGGGGCTAAATGGCACCTCCCATTCGTTCATATTAGTGAGGGAAAAAAGCTTACTCCCCTGCTGCTTCAAGCTAGCAGAGTGGGAATTCCATTAGAAGTTGGCTCTACCAACCTTGAGGCTTGGTTGGGAGTTTGATTTGGGGAAGCTAAATAGTGATAAATCTGCTGTTGGAAAAAAAGGGCAAATATTTTCCTCTCAGGTGTCCCCTGCAGCCTCCCTAATAGATGAACTAGGAATCTTTTTTCCTTGTGAAGAATAAAACCTCCCAAGCTCCCCAGTGTTTGGGAGTTTGCCTCCCTCTAGGAGACTGAAGTGCCACCCATGGTCACTTGGGGGATAAGGGTTGGGGCTCAGCTAAGACCCACACCTGTGTCTTGGCCCTGATGGAGGTTAGAAGTGGGCTCTGCTGGCTTGGGGGCCGGATTGGGCAACACCAGGCACAGATGCACCCTCGTGGCAGATGTTACCATGTTTAGAGTAGAGACAAGGGAGCCATTCCTCTTTGCTGGGGTGGGATTGATTAATGGGGGTGGGGCCAGTGCAAATTCAACCAGCCGAGTAGGCTGCTGGCAGGAGAGCTGATGTTCGAATACTTTTTGTAAAGACTTCGTGGAGGTCTTTAAAAACAGGATAAGTCCCCATGTGTCTCGAGGTTTAGTGGGAGGTCTTCCTGTAAGCATGGGCGTGGATTCGATGAACCCTCAGAGTCTTTCAGTGTCCTGATTCTGTGGTCAAGATTAGGCAGACATATGTGGCCACAAAAGAAGTAAAACAGGGATCTAGTGGAAAGTTTTATGTTCTGTATCTTTAGTTCAGTACCTGCTTCCAAACGGGTGATCCTCTGTTGCAGGCTGCAAGATGGGTCCTTCTCTGTTTCAAAAGCTCAGGAGAATTGGTTCTCTTCATCTTAGTCTTAGCATTCGACTTTAATGCAGAAAGATTTGTTCCAAATTATTCTAAGACCTGAAGCAAAGGGTCAGAGAAAATGTGTTATTCTCGGATGTCACAGATGTACTTCAGTTTTTGCATTGTTTTGGATGGAGTATAGGTGATGTACAATATTATATGCGTCAGGTGTACCATGTAGTGATTCCCAGTCTTTAAAGGTTATACTCCATTTGTAGTTATTGTAAAATATAGGCTATATTCCCTGTGTTGAACAGTGTATACTTGTAGTGTATTTATTTTATTCGTAGTAGTTTGTACCTCTTAATCCCCTACCCCTATCTTTCCCCTCCCCCCCTCTCACTGGTGACCACTGGTTTGTTCTCTATATCTGTGAGTCCCCTTCTTTTTTGTTATATGCACTAGTTAGTTGTATTGTTTATATCTCACATGCGGGTGATACAGAGTATTTGTCTTTCTCTGACTTAATTTCGCTTAGCATAATACCCTTCAGGTATATCCATAATGCTACAAATGGCAAAATTTCATTCTTTTTATGGCTGAATAGTATTCCATTGTGTGTGTGTGTGCGTGCGTGCATGTGCGCCCTTGCCCCTACATCTTCTTTATCCATTCATCTGCTGATGGACACTTAGGTTGCTTCCATATTTTGGCTGTTGTGAATAGTGCTGCTTTAAACATTGGCGTGCATGTATCTTTTCAAGTTAGTGCTTTTGGTTTTTTGTATATATACTCAGGAGTGGAAATGCTGGGGCATATGGTTGTTCTATTTTTACTTTTTTGAGAGACCTCCATACTGTTTTCCATTGTAGCTGCACCAATTTCCATTCCCACCAATGGTGTATGAAGGTTCATTTTGCTCCACATCACAGATGTACTTATTTGATATCATTCATTTAAACTCATCACCCCCAATTCCATCAAAATAATTCGGTTTTTTCTGTTAACATTTAAAATTTGTCCTAAAAGAAATAACAACTGTCCAAAACAACCCCAGAATCCAACTGTGTCTCATAGAAACTGTTTTTCTTTGGAGGTGCTTCTTGTTTGAAACAGGAGGATCTTGTGGTTTGATAAAATATATTTTGAATACCCAGGGAGGGCTTCCTTTTGAAGGCTCATACACTCAATCTCTCTGAAGATTTGAACTTACTCGGAGAAGAAAGGTGAACTGCATTTGCTCCAAGTAAAATATACATCTGTATTATTCACCATCGCACCCCTCTCCCATTATAAACAAATACTGACCTTGTTCTTCTGATGTGAAGCCAGAGGGGGTGTGAAATATAGCAAGGAGAACAGTCTGATCAGAAATGGGAACGGTTCAGGCAACAGAAACACCATATTTAAAAGCAGTACAGAAGGTCCCAAGTTGGTCTTTCTAATTCCTGTTCTGCTGCTGACCTTGGGGAAGGTAATGCAATAGTGATCAGTCACCTAGGGACGATTGCCTATGTTATTTCAGATCGCCAGTTGGAACTTTTTTCCTTAGGATCTATTTCTTGGAAGTTCCTCAGTTTCTTTCTTTAGGCTTTAAGAACTTCTTTTGAGGTTTTTTTTTTTTTTTTTTTTTTGTGAACTTTTGACCTAGATACTAGAAACCAGTTTCCATTTGGATGCCAAGCAAATTCCCTTCTTTCGGTGGGGCCGGGAGTTACTCCCCTATTTTTCTCTGCATGACATCCTAGGAAAAGGCTTTTGAGTGGTTGAAGAACTTGGCAAATGTCTTAGAAGAAAGAATAGGAACACAAGTTGGGAAAAGATACTCCAGATGTGGGGTTTAAATGTCAAATGAGAACCACTCCCTGTGTTCAGTGTTTTCTTTTGTAAAGTAGGGATAAAAGGAGGATTAAATGAGATAATACAGTTGTTTCTCCTACAGCATAGGGTGTTTTCCAGAAAATTGAAACATGGTAGAATTTCAGGGCAATAAACATGATGGGGCTTATGGGAAAAATAGAATTGGGTGGAACATTCAACACCTGTAGAGTCTAGTAAGGAATACTCTTCTAAAAACCTAATAAAAGTTTTAAATATCTTAAATCCCTAATAAATTAAAAAAACACCGTGGGACCTAGAGCTCTTTGCCTTTCAGAAAGCACGAGGTTTTCTAGGTGGAATTTTGTAGTGAGATGGGGTGGGGGTTGGGGGGCTTCTGCTGATGGGGAAGAGGGGGGAGGAAGGAAATCGTCAGACCACACGCCACGGCCCTGGAGGTGCTCTGGTTTGCTTGTCCTGTTCTCCTTCTCCTTTAACTTTAAAAGACATCTTGTCTTTGTTATTTTGCTGTTTCCTCCTTTCTTTAAGGAGCTGCACCTATGGTTCCAAGGGTGACGGGGGGCCACAGAGTGCTGTCCGCTCTACATGGCATTGGATGGTGGCCGTGCATCCACGCAGGTGCCCCATGCCGGAAGCAGACGTGGCTTTGGTGTGTTCAGGGCTGGCGGGTGGCCCCACCATCAGTATCTGCATCAGTACCACTTTTTGCAGCCTCCTTGGGCTCCTTCAGGGGACCCTGCAGCCCTTCCTGTTCCTCCCGCTCAATGGCTTTCTTTGATTTTTTTGCTGCATCATCCCTGGTAGTGCATGACTTGAATTTCCTTAGGCTTCTTGCTCTTGTGATAGCACACGTTCTCCTGAGTCCTGCTTTATCATTTTAAGCTTCTCCTCAACACTAAAGCCTTTTCATTTGTTGCTTGCATTCATCGACTCAGGATGCTAATTCATGTTTGAAATGTTGCAGTAAATACGTTCTGCAAGAAAACTACACGAATTTGGGATGAGCTGTGTACACTCATAGGGCAAAGCATATGGGTCAGGTGGCATGAGAGAGAGAAGACATGTTTCCCCCACGATCACTGTGTTCAACTCTTTGGTGGTTTTGAAATTCTTTGGTGTTTCCAGGTGATGTTAAGTAATAGTTCCCTGGTGAAAAAGCATGTATGATCTGCCATGATTTTTGTGGCTTGGGGAGTGTATCCCCTATTTTTCACCTTGTTAAATTGAAACAAGGTTTGTAACTGAAAGAGAGTATGAGTGAAAAATGCTTACAGCCACACCAGACAGGTAATAAAGTAAGCACTCAATAAATGTCAGAGTGATATGCAAATGAACATTTAAAATTTTTATTTTATTTTAAATTTATTTTACGGAGTATAGTTGGTTTATAATGTTGTGTTAATTTCTGCTGTATTTATTTCACTGTATATATATTCTTTCTTGTATTCTTTCCCATTATGGTTTATTACAGGATATTGAATATAGTTCCCTATGCCGTACGGTAGGACCTTGTTGTTTATTCTTTCTATGTATAATAATTTGCATCTGCCAATCCCAAACTCCCAATCCATCCCTTCCTTATCACTCCCCTTTGGCAACCACAAATGAGTGAGACTTTCGAATTGCCAGCTCAGACACTGAGTAGGGCAGCCCATATGCATGGTGAGGCTTCCATTGCATGAGTTGAAGGCAATTGGACACTCCCTTGTGGAGTGAGGTGTGAGGTGGTGCCTGCAAGGCTTGCCTCCCAGCCCTCTCTTTGCCACGTCCACAAACACCTCCCCTCCCCCCACCTCCTCAACTCTCTAGTCTTACTCCTGAAAAAATGGAGCTTTTCAGACCCACCTTTCCTCTGTACCTGCTGCAGGAATTCCTACCTGTGAATTCTCAATGAGAAAGTGCATCAGAAGACTCTGAAAACAGTGACACGCTGTGCAAATAGGCAGTTGTAATACAGTCATGATTGGAGGGAACTAACGTGCAGGAAGGTGGAAATTGTTTGCAGGTCTAAAAAGGGCATTTTCCTCCTTTTCACAGGAGTGTCCCTTTTACTTTCATTCTCACCTCAGTGGGATAGCTGACCCCACGCTAGGTGCTGCAGAATTTGTGTGTGTGTGTTCTTTGGGCTTGTGTCAGTAATGTGAAGAGGAAGTCTTTATCCAGGGTGCACTTCAAGCCAAATCAGGGTGGAGATGGTATACTACTATGAGCTGTACCTTCATCGCCAAATCTCTTCCCTATGAGGCTATAGATAGTGCCTGAAATTCCTCCATGTGTTTTTTTTGCGGGGAGGGGAACTGTTAAACAGAAGCCATGCTAAGGTGGTCGTACAGGTGATACAGTTCCCACATTGTCACCTGAAACACTCATCCTGGAGGAAGAAGGTCGGCTATCCTGAGGCCATCATGCTGTGAGGAAGCCCAAGCCCCGGAGGGAGGCCAGGCAAGGGCTCGGGTTGACGGTCCCAGCTAAGCTCTGCATTTGGGTCATCCTGGCCCAGGTGGCAGATGTGCGAGTGAAGAAGCCTCCAGATGGTTTTGTTGCCAGCTCTTGAGTCACCTTCAGCCTTAGCGTTTTCCCAACTGAGACCAAAAGATAAGCATCCCAGCTGTGCCCTATTCGATTTCCTGACATAAATGAGTGGTTGCTTGACACCACTAATTTTGGGGTGGTTTGTTATGCAGCACTTTTTTTTAAATTTAATTGTTATTTATATTGGAGTGTAGTCGATTTATAATGTTGTGTTAGTTTCAGGTGTAGAGCAAAGTGATTCAATTATACATATACATATATCCACTCTTTTTCGGATTTTTTTTCCCTTACAGGTTATTACAGAATACTGAGTAGAGTTCCCTGTGCTGTGCAGTAGGTCCTTGTTGATTATCTGCTTTATATATAGCAGTTAGTATATGTTAACCCCATACTCCTAATTTATCTCCCCCCCCCATGTTTCCCCTTTGGTAATTATAAGTTTGTTTTTGAAGTCTGTGAGTCTATTTCTATTTGGTAAATAAGTTCATTTGTATCATTTAAGATTCCACATGTAATTGATATCATATGATATTTGTCTTTCTGTCTGACTTAAATCACTTAGTATGGTCATCTCTAGGTCCATTCACATTGCTTGTTATGCAGCACTCTTAACCAGAACAGCAGACAGCCACAAATATCCACCTCAGAGATGGACTACCCTATGTTCTGAGCAGATTTACCTCATTCTACACGACAGATTTAAAGTTGTATATAAGTAAAAAGAAATACAGTATCTTTAATTTGTATAGGAGTTCAAAAGCTTAATTGAATCACTTTTAAAAAGATTAGTATGGGACCTAATCAAACTGTCAAGCTTTTTGCACAGTAAAGGAAACCATAAAAAAACCAAAAAGGCAACCTATGGAATGCGAGAAAATAGTTTCAAATGCTGCAACTGACAAGGGCTTAATCTCTAAAATATATAAACAACTTATACAACTCAACTACAAAAAAAAAAAAACCCAATTGAAAAATGGGCAAAAGACCCGAATAGACATTTCTCCAAAGAAGATATACAGATGGCCAACAAGCACATGAAAAATACTCCACATCACTGATTATCAGAGAAATGCAAATCAAAACTACTGTGAGGTACCACCTCACACCATTCAGAATGGCCATCATTAATAAGTCCACAAATAACAAATGCTGGAGAGGGTGTGGAGAAAAGGGAACCCTCCTACACTGTTGGTGGGAATGTACATTGGTACAACCGCTATGGAAAACAGTATGGAGGCACCTCAGAAAACTAAATATAGAACTATCATATGACCCAGCAATCTCACTCTTGGGCATATATCCAGACAAAACTTTCCTGGAAAAAGACACATGCACCCATATGTTGATTGCAGCACTATTCACAATAGCCAAGACATGGAACAACCTAAATGTCCATCGACAGTTGAATGGATTAATAAGATGCAGTATATATACACAATGGAACACTACTCAGCCATAAAAAAGAACAAAGAACAAAACAATGCCATTTGCAGCAACATGAATGGAACTAGAGACTGTCATACCAAGTGAAGTAAGTCAGAAAGAGAAAGACAAATACCATATCACTTCTATCTGGAATCTAATATATAGCACAAATGAACCTTTCCATAGAAAAGAAACTCATGGACTTGGAGAACAGACTTGTGGTTGCCAAGGGGCAGGGGGAGGGAGTGGGATGGACTGGGAGTCTGGGGTTAAGCAATGAGACCCTGCTATATAGCACTGGGAACTATGGTCACTTATGATGGAGCATGATGGAGGCTAATGCGAGAAAAAAAAACGTATACATGTATGTGTGACTGGGTCTTCTTGTACAGTATAAAATTGACAGAACACTGTAAACCAGCTATAACGGAAAAAATAAAAATCATTAAAAAAAAGACTAGTGTGTTTATTCATAAACATTGTGCAAACTGAACTCTGGGTTTAGTTGTTTAAAAATTCCAGAGCCTACCCCGAGACCATGCTCCATCAGCCCCTTCAGGTGTGGAAATTAGCATGTCATGTTCAAAATCTCTCCAGGCTACTCAGAGGCGCACCCCTGGCTAAGAAATGTTGACTTAGAAATTCTACACGAGCCTTTAATATCAACGTGCAGTTGATGTCAGGATGATAAATTATTGACAGAAATGCAAAATGTGAAAATGCGTGAATTTTAAGGGTTGATTAAAATTTGAAATTGGTCCTGCTTTCAGGTCTTTCAAAGCATGTTTCAGATATGTTAACCAATTATCAATTCCACGTGATTAGTTAAGTTGGGAAGGCCAAAGCATGGCCTTTTTTTCCAGTGTACTCGTTCTTCTTAATGAATTAATCTAGATTTTTCCACGTTGAAGGGTAAATGGACCCACAATTACAATTATGAGTGAATTAGGAACTTCCCAAAAGATCTTGAAAAACTGCATGTTTTGAAATTAAACGGACCCAAAGCATCAACGTACCACTTGGCATCTTTCCGAGGCCCCCTGGCGCGCCCCAGCACACACCGCATTACTGCTTGGGGTCACCCTCTAAGATTCCTAATAGCTCTGTCTTGAGCGTTTTCTCTGTACTTGGCAAGCCTGGCTGGTCACATGGAGGCCATTCACAGCCACACGTGGTCCTCATTAGCACTTCATTGCCCTGCATCGCAGCGTCTAATTCCCCGTTGATTAATTGAATGCTATCAGCAGCTTTGGAGTAGACGTATTGAGAAGGCGAGACCACTAAATGCGGGCTGAAGGTGCCATGGTGGAGCATAAAGGCTCTGTTCAGGACACTTCTGTTTTATGATGACTAGAATTTAATGTGTGGACTTTCCCTCAGAGCGGTAGGTGCTGGTTTAATGATTCCCTTTGCTTCACATAATTGGGAAACACCTTTTCCATGTAAAATTCGCCTTTAGAGGATTTTTTTTTTTTTTAAGAGCCCCTGGTCAAAAAGTAGAGGTTGACTTTATTTTCTTTGGGTGCGGAGCAGGGAGCTGAAAAAAAACTAGTGTGAACTCCTGTTTTTCCCACCTTCACCCCTGATTGGACGGTTGGTACAGATGATGAAAAATAAAGAGTCTGGAATTTGGGGGAATCGTAAGAACTTTGTATGGAGGGTTACTGCAGAGACTATATTGCATAACAACATCTGATGTAAAAAGGGAAATTTGATTTTCCACCTCACGGAGGGAAACGTGATCAGGCTGCAGTATTCGGGAGCAGCTCAGCGTGTATTTAACGGCACTGATGAGTAGGAAGGGTTTTCATTTGAGCAGGCACATGTGATTTAGAGCAAAACAAAAGCGATATTATTTGGGTACTTGCAAAGCCATGGCCAGCCACTTTGGAGCCTATTAATAATAAGCCGTGGTGTTGGGGAAGCCGTGTGGGTACTATCTCAGCTGTGAGCATGAGGAAATGTTTTAGATCCTTGAGGGTGTATGTGCTGCCAATGAAAGTTGGGCTGGGCCTGGGATGGGCCAAACGTTTGCAGGGTTCGATCTTAAGGTGTGCATGGTACAAACGTAAAAGTCTAAATCTTACACCCCCAATGCAACATCACCTTCAAGAGGGCAAATATTGTTCTTGGGATTCTTTGGTATATGAAGCATACATATACATATGTAAACGGATGTATAGTATATTTGTGGTATTACAGTGTCATTGGGAAGGGCAACTAGGAGTAAAATAATGTAGAAAGTCTCCCTGGAGGGCGATCATGTAAAAGCTTTCACAACCCTGATCTAAAGGGAGGCGGAAAGTTGACCCTGATGCCACCGCAAGCAAGTGAAGCATTTCCATTGTCTAGAACATTCTTTCCAAGGCCATGTCCAGAAAGGCACAGGAATATCATCACACTCTTGGAAGCAGCTCTGCTGTTTTCCTTCTGATGTCCCCAGAGAGATTCCATGTGTGTTTGGAGTTCCTGGGAGTACGAGTCAAGAAAGAGCCAGAATTCCTGTCTTGCAGTTCCTGCTTGCATCTGCTCACGCAGGACCACAGTTCCTCCTGTTAATTTGGGGAGGCCCTAATTGCCTTTTTTTTTCCCTCCCATTTTTAGCCACCCTGTAGCATATGGAGCTCCCAGGTGAGGGATCAGATCTGAGCCATAGCTGAGACCTAAGCTGCAGCTATGGCAATGCTGGATCTTTAACCTGCTTTGCTGGGCTGGGGATCGAACCTGCATCCCAGTGCTCCCAAGATGCCACTGATCCCATTGTGCCGCAGTGAGAGCTCTGGGGAGACCCTAATTGGCTTTCTCTCAAAGTGCCTGGGACTCAGTGCCTCTGCTGGTGTCCACTGCTGACAGAGTAGTTATAGAGGATCTTGTTCCTATCTTGTTGCTGGTGCTGTCTGCTTGGCACTGCAGCCTCGGAGAAAGGGACGCTGTCCTTGCCTCTTTGAAGGTCTGATGGAGCGTCGGGCCTGGGCTGGAGCAAGTGCTGCATCCTGCCCCCATACTGTTTTCATCTTCTCCATCCCGTTTCTAAATTCTTAACACGACTTTCTTCTCATAGGATCCTTATGCCCCCATGTATCTCGGTCTGTTCGGGTGATTGGAACAAAACACCAGGGACTGAGTAGTTTATAAACAACAGAAATTTATTTCTTACAGTTCTGAAGGCTGTAAGTCCAAGATCGGGGTGGCAGTGTGGTCCGGGTGAGGGCCCTCTTCCAGGTTGCAGACCTCTTGTGACCTCATGGGGGCAAAAAGTGCAAGAGAGCTCGGTGGTGTTTCTTGTAAAAGCTAATCCATCATGCGGGCTCTGCCCTCATGACCTAATAGTATGACCCACCTCCTAACACCGTCACGGTGGGGTTAGGATGCCGGCATATGCCAATTTGGGGAGGACACACATTCAGACCGTAGCACCATGTAAACGAGCTCATTCACTAGACACTAGGTGAGAGCAGACCCCGAACTCCACATCCAGCCCTCTGGCAGTTTAGGCGCCACTAGGACCACCCAGCTACAACCTCATGCTAATGATCAGCTGGTGGGGAGTGTGGAACTTAGCAGGGGTTCGAGTGCAGTGGGGTGTCCTTTGCTTCAGGAGGACTCACTCATTTGTTAACATTTAGCCTCAAATTCCCAGAATTTTCATGGGTTGCTTTTTATTGGGAGACGTGTTGATAAGTACCCTGGCCCATTAAGATACTGTAAACACCCAGAATAAAGGAATGGAAAAATGAATTTCTGGGAACTTTTAGCAGAATATGAGAGACATTTTTAAAGAGTGACAGGGTGGAGCCCTGGTGGCAGAGGAGACACCCCGGAGTTGAGAAGGGGCTAGCCAAGGAAGTGTTTAGGGGACCTCCCAGGATTCACGAGAACTAAGATGGCAAAGGCACCGTGGGGCTCAGCATGCCTCAGCCCTTGAGCACAAGCAGACCTTCTTGGTAGCAGTGGTTTACAACCCTATGACCAAGTCTGTTAGGAGGTTTTCTTTGGGGATAAAAACCTTCCATTTCATAATGAAATCAAAGTAGGAGTTGCGTTATTATTACACTATTCTTCTTTTGAGCCAGCTTTGCTGCACTATATCTCTGCAGAAATACAGAGTTATTTAAACATTGCCTTCTTACTTAAACTGTGAAATTAGCCCACTTGCCCAGGAACTAGAGGAAACTTCGATGACCATAAAGGGAATCAGGAAATAGGTGCTGGAGAGAAAATGAATGCAGTTTGCCTGTTTCCAAGAATAATACTATTTCTGTCTGTCTCTCTGTCTGATTTCCAACTCCATTTCCATCTCTGTGTCATCACACACAGCACAGGCACTGACCAGTCAGAATGCTCCCTCTGTAGGTGCCAGGCATTAACCCTTTATTTGCTAGCTTAGAGAGGGCTGGGAGGAAGGGGACACTCAGGGGGTCAGAACTATTTCAACCCTTTAAACAACTGGTGCAGTCATATTGGTGAATATTTGCTTAATACTTTATTTAGATTTTCCTTTATCTAGCATTTTGCTTGTTTCTTATGATCTTCCCAGGAGCTGGGGGCAGGAGATGAAATGATGATCCTGTTTTGTATTTTTTTGTTTATATAAGACATATGGGCAGTGAGGACTTGGGTTGGGTGAGTATGACCAGGGTCAAGGAAACCACTGTAAGCCAAATAGTTTTGCTGTTAGAGGCTTCCTGATTTTTGAAAGCTATGAACAAGAGTGATTTATTTGCAAAGAGGTACTTTGGGAAAGGTTTTTTTTTTTTTTTTTTTTTTTTTTTGTATCTGCTGTTGAAGGCCACCCGGTTCAATAGTGTAAGAGTTCCTAGGATCAAGTATGATTCCAGACTCACTGTTTAGTTATTCAAAGACCCATCGGTCTTTTCAGAGGGTGAATGGAATTATTAAAAAAAATGGGTAAGGCCTTTTTATGCTCCATTTAGTTCCAACCGTCCAAAAGTGCCAAGAAAACGTTCTCAGTTTCGCCTTACATGGTGGACAGCTTTGAGCTTGAAGCACTGTAATGTTTATCATTTTGCTGTTTTTATATTGCTGCTCCTCATAGTGGGATGGTAGCATCATTTTTCCAGGGACGTGACATAGAGCCACCTTTTGTTTCTAAACTTCAAGTCTGAGAGATTGGAAAGTATAATTATAGTTCGTTTCTCAGGATCGTACTGCAATTTCTGGTCTTTTATCTTACAACTGTTGAAGTCATGTATAGGTTTATGGTTTGAAATAGAACAGAAGTATTATTCATGGTTCAATTAAGGTAAGAAATTCTATTCCTTTTCCTGAAAGTGCTATAGTGTAGAGTTGGATCCCACCTGTGAATACTGGGAAGAGTGGTTCTAGTAATAACATTTCCTTTTGTGGGCCACCCACCCCTCCAGCGTCAGTTCCAATCCATACTCATTATTTTCTCTTCAAATCATCACTTCTGTCAAAAGGTAGCTTTCCCCTTTTGAATCCACCCTACTGAGTACCTCAGACTTGGAACCCCTTTAGCAAGTAGTTTATACCATAGAAAACTGTGATGAAAGGTTATTTGCTCATTAGACTTTGTCTTTCAGAAATGAGCCCTCCTATAGCACATCATTCCTTCATTCATTTATTCATTCGACAAATATTTCTTGAATGTCTGGTATGTGTTTATATGTTAAGGGCTGAATGACTGTTGGGTGAATGAGTAAATACCAGTCGCTCTATTGGTGCCAACCATCTGGCATTGAACAGAAGAGACAAATTTCCAGACCTTGTGGAACTTACAGTGGGGAGAGAAGATAGATATTAAAAATGATGTGCAGTTACATAATCAGTACTTTATATATTTTATAATTATATAACTAATCATTTAGCTATCACTATTGTAAGAGCTGCTAAGGAAAAGCATATGGTGTGCTGAGGATCGTTAGTAGAGGAATCTGACCTAGTCTGGGAGTGAGGATAGGCTTCGCTGAGGAGGTGGCCTTTGAAAATGAGACCTGAAGGACGAGTAGACATTGCACTGATAAAATTTGGGTGGGGAGTTCTTAGAGTTCTCCAAGTATTGTGGCATCTTTGTGTCTCCTGAGTCTAGCATAGCACCTTGTGCCAAGTAGGTACTCAAAAAATGAGAATAAGTAGATCTAAAAAATGAATATTAAACACCTATTGTGAGTTGCCCACCTGAGGGGTATGGAATTTGATTTTATTGTGAGTGTGACTCTCCTATCATTTTGTTGTGGTTCCTTCTTTATGTCTTTGGTTATAGAATATCTTTTGTGTTAGGTTCTGGTCTCTTTTTAATTGATGGTGGTTCAGCAGTTACTTGTAATTTTGGTGTGCTCATGAAAGGAGGTGAGCTTAAGGTCCTTTTTTCTACTCTTCTATCTTGTCCATCCTCCACTAGATACTTATTATGAACCAGGTGCTGTGCTGTGTGTTAGGGATGGGGTGGGTTGGTGCTGAGGATGTGGAGTGGGGCTGGGAAGAATTTCCTGCAGCATCTTCCCCAAATAGCATGGCCTCTCCCCGTTACTATTGCCCCTCTGTCTCTTAACTGATTTCCTTTGCTGCCTCTTTTCAGACGAACTGAGTCCATTGACACTAACTGCCTTGACTGTTTACCTCCACTCTATAGACGCCTACTCTCTGAAATCTCCCTCTTCCACCTTATCTCTAACCTCAGAGGCACCTCTCCCTCTCCAGACTGATTTCTCTATCTCTGCTCTCTATTGGATCCTCTTGGATCTCTTTCAGGACTGTGCTCATACTGTTGAATCCAAAGCAGTACCCATTATTCCTTTTTTTATGTTCCTGGTAGAGTTTGATCCTGTCAGCAAATGCCTTTGTTCTTGAAGTGCTCTCCAGCCTCAGAGACTCTTCCTGATGACATGGCCTCTTGGTCTTCCTCCAGCTGATGAATATTCTGTTCTTCTCAGTGTCTATTGGCCCCTCCTCCTCCAGTTGCCCCTAATATGGTGATGGTGGTTGTGGGGACACCAGGTTCTTTATTCTGTCTCTTATACACTTCCTCAGAGACTTGACCTACTTACTCCTTTGCCTTAAACTGCCATCTATATGCATATGGAACCCCAATCCACAGTTTCTGTCCAGACTTTGTCCCTGGTCTCCAAAATGATTTATCTGATGCCTTCTGGACATCCCCACTTATCTTTGATACAAGAGCTTCAAATTCTTCAGCGTTTCCATATTGAGCTCATTCTTTGCTCCACAAGCCAAACCTGTTCTTCGTGTTGTAAATATCACTACTTTATGCCCTGTTACTTCAATTGGAAACTGACAGTCATCTTTGACTCTGCCCTTTCCTTTTTTTTTTTTTTTTCAGTTCCTAACTGATGAACACGTTGCATGTATTCTCCAAGCCATATCACTGCCTTCCAGCATTTCTTACCTGAATCATTCTAGCAGCCTTCTAACTGGGACCCCTCCTTTCAGTCTCTGAGGGCTCCAATCCATCTTTCCATTGCTAAGGATACGCTTCAGATCCTTTAGGTGGCTTTCAGGGTATTTCATATTTGGACCTTGTCCACTGCTCTGGTCTTACCTTTTCCTGTGCCTCACCATATGCTACAGTTTCTCATACTACTTCATGACTCCATGCTTTGCACTTGCGTTTTCCTCTGTGTGGAAAGCTATTTTCTACTATGACTTATGGGTTAATAGTTGAGCCCTTCTTAAAATTTGGTGCAGGGACCAAGAGTTTCTCAGGTTTAAGTGCCTATGCATGTCTTTATGTGTGTGAGCGATATGTAATTCCCTCATGTACCCTCAGGGCACAAACTCAAGAGTTAGGGAAGGAGATATACATAAGTCTTTTCGGAGTCTTTGGCTATGCCTATATCATCCTTCTTAAATTATCTCCCTTAAACACAAGCATCCTAACGCATTGGTTTGGAATTCTTCCACATAGTAGGCCCTCAGCAAAAACTGATAGTTGATCAATTATGTGACATTGGATGTCACATAATTGATGGCCTTCACAGCTCAAGGATCGAAAGTGGGGGGGTGGGTTGAGGGTGGGGCACAGAACTGTGAATCAGGCCCCTGAGAGAGTAAAGGAGAAATAGGAAGCTTTGGGTCTGTTGTTGGTTTCCTCATTCAATGTCCTGGAATATTGGTAGAGTGAAGTGACAGCTGGTCATTGGGTGGTAGATATTTATGTTGCCAGGTAAATGCCTATGTTATCCCTCTATTAATAAAGTGCAGTGACAGCTGGTCATCAGGTTGTAAATACCTATGTGGGTAGAACGTAGGTCATCCTGACTATTCTGTGTCATTTCTTATTTTGGCAAAGTGAACCCACAGGTCAACAGGCAAGTCTTTTACTTCAAGGCTTTATCCTAGCTACTTGTTTCTCTTAGTGAACGTGAAAGAAAAGATAACATGAAAAAAACGCACATACATCTCCAAGTCTGAGAATACACAGTCTTCTGAGAACAAGTCTGTTTAGTGAATTTGCGAATGCCTGCTAAACGCCAGTAAAGCCCAAGAAAAAGAATTGGTAATTCTTTCTAGTTGGCAGAGTAAGAGGCAGTTGGAGTGGAGATGAAAGCCAGTGTTAATAAATAGGATAGAAGGCTTGACTCTTTCTAAATGTGCTGTGCAATTTGATAATAAAGCCACTTATTTATTTTAGCAAAGCTATAGGTTTAGCCAGACTTTGGTTTTATAGGTTTAATATAGTTTCAGCATCATTTATTGTAATCTCACTCTTACAGTTTTTGACCTTAAGAATCTTGAGAAGAAATAAAGGAGGAAAATACATTAGACATATCGAAAGCGGAGGCAAACTTTTCAATGGAAATTTAAGAGTAAAGAGTAAGTTGGAAGCAGATTTCAACTTGGTTTTCAAATTAATTTTACTCTGGGAGTTGCTGGAGTAACAAACCTATTTATTTGGCTATGTAAAATGTCAAACTCCAGGCTGGCAGTCAAACTCCCTAATCCTGTCAGGTTTACTCCCTTGACTAGGAAGGGAAAAAAGAAAAGAAAAACCCAGAGAACTTGGTAGGGCTGCTCTGGAGAATAAGTTTAAATTAGTGTAACTTTGAAGTGGGGCTCCTGTTGATCCCTCTAAATCTCTGCTCCAGGAGAGTAGCCACCACCTAATTGCTGAGGTTTAAAGTGGGAGGTGGTCCGAATGCCATTCATGGGAATGACTAGAAAATCTGCTGTTACAATCAGGGCGCCTTCTTGGCAGCACAGTCCTTGGACATCTCCCATCATGGGCTCTCATGCTCTCTGTAGGGGTTCCTTGGCATGTGCTGCGTGGAGAATCTCACATACCTAAGGAACCTCAAAGGTCAATTGGTTCACCAGGTTTCACTGTCCAGAATCCACTTACTGGTCTGGGAGAGTCAACTATTTCTTCATCTCAGAGCACAAATGATCTAGGGTTCTCCAACGTCTTTGCAGACATAAAACCACGTTAATTTGATTTGAGGATTTTTAAGCTCCCTCAGACGTGCAAAATGGCTCCCATTCAGTTTGAGAGGCGTGCGTTAGCACCTGAGGAAGCCTACCCATGAGCCTTGTGGTCTAGCAGTGCTCAGCCACCCGACATAGGCTGTTTTCCGTGTGGCATATTCATAGACACCGATGTGTACACCACAAGGCTGATTGGTTTTTTAAAATCGAAGTGTAGTTGTTGTAAAATATTATGTAAGTTATAGATGTACAGTGTAGTGATTCACAGGTTTTAAAGATTATGCTCCATTTATAGTTACTATAAAATATTAGCTATATTCCCCGTGTTGTACAGTATATTCTTATAGTTTATTTTATACATAGTAGTTTGTGTCTCTTAATTCCCTACCCCTATATTGCCCCTCCCTCGTCACCTCTCCCCACTAGTAACCACTAGTTTGTTCTCTATATCTGTGAGTCTGCTTATTTTTGTTATAGTCACTAGTTTATTATATTGTTTAGAGTCCACATATAAGTGATAACAGACAGTATTTGTCTTTCTCTGACTTATTTCACTTAGCATAAAGCCCTCCAAGTTCATCCATGTTGCTGCAAATGGCAAAATTTCCTTCTTTTTTATGGCCAAGTAGTATTCCATTGTATATCTATACCACATCTTTATCCATTCCTCTATTGATGGATGCTTAGGTTGCTTCCATATCTTAGCTATTGTAAATGATACTGCTATGAACATTGAGGTGCATGTATCTTTTCAAATTAGTGTTTTTGATTTTTTCAGATATATTCCAAGTGGCTTTGTGTGTGTGTGTGTGTATGTATGCGTGTGGTGAGAGACGTCCCTGGCAGAGGCTAGATACTTGAAAGGCAGCAAGTACTTTCACCCCACAGAGGTTACTTGGTAGCTATGAAACAAGAGCCAAGAGAATTAGGACCATGTAGGATTTTTTCTTCAGGTCATGGGGCTTTATTGCTCCTCAATGAGCAATGGAAGCAATGGAAGACTACCTCAATGGAGTCTTCCTCAGACTTAACTCCTTTTTATAGTTCAGTTCTTTCCTTCCTTGACAGTTCTGTATAAACTTTGATAAATTTTGTCTCTTTCTATAAAATATCATAAGGTTCTGTAAAAAAGAATGCACATGCTTTCCTCAGGTATGTTGATGATGCTGATAAGACTCAAGACTTTGTTTACATTTCATCAAGACCAAATTATTTTTTCCAGCTCCCCTCCGTTTTTGATGTGGAAGATCCAAACTTTGTGCAGATATCAGATGTCATTTGCCACATGTTGCTTTTAACCA
Organism: Catagonus wagneri; assembly: GCA_004024745.2. Taxonomy (NCBI): domain Eukaryota; kingdom Metazoa; phylum Chordata; class Mammalia; order Artiodactyla; family Tayassuidae; genus Catagonus; species Catagonus wagneri. Next base: position 7,334,238 of record PVHT020000078.1, on the reverse strand, counting down.
GTTTAACCCTTGGGATTCAAGGGTTTCTTACTCCCCACATACTAACCACAGCATATGTTTGCAATTTTTAATTAAAATGAATTACAGTATGTTTTGTTTTGAGAATTTTACAACACAATTGACAGTAATAAGATACTAAGAACAGGTTAGAAAATGCCTGCCCTAGAGTAATTACAAAATGATTGAAAAGCTTTTCATTTGAGAAACTCAAAAGGGATGTTGAAATTTGGAAAAGATGTGATGAAAGAGAATAACACATTTATAATAGCAAAGTAAACAAGCAGAAGGTATTGAAACATAGACAAGGAAAACTATAAAATATCCCAAGAAACACAAAGGTAAGTTTGATCACATGGAAATATACACTAAGTTCTTGGGTAGAAAGACTTAACATCATAACGATGCCATTCCTTTCAGTGTTAACCTAAACATGTAATGTGCATCCAATAAAAATATCATGAGTTTCTGTAAAGGAGAAAAAGGAAGCAAGACCATCCAGGAAACCCTTGGAAAAGAAGAGCAATGAGAAGAGTGATTCTATCAGATATTGAGACATATTATAGTTAAAACTGCTATAGTATTGGTTTGTAGAGAATGGTACAGTGTAAACTCAATTGCAAAGGAAATAGTGAATATAATGCAGGCAGCAACTGAAACCAGTGGGGGAAAGATGGAATTTTGTTTTGTTAATTGCATAGTATAAAGAACTCCCATATAACTCTCCCCAAGGTTTACTTTATCATTCCCATTTCCTCCCTCTCTCTCTCTCTCTCTCTCTCTCTCTCTCTCTCTCCCTCTCTCTCCCTCTCTCTCTCTTCCCACACACACACACACACACAATTTATGTGGATATTTTTTCTAAATCATTTGAGAAGAGTTTTTGAGAAGAATTATACACACCATGTCCCCTTACCTGGTAATATTTCAGTGTGTATTTCCCAAGAACAAGAATATTCTCATATGTACCCATAGTATAGTTACCAAATTTAGGACCTCTAACATTGATATAGCACTTTAATATATAATTCGTAAATCAGTTCTGTCAATTATCCCAACAATGTCCTTCACAGCAAATTTTTCCCTAGTTCAGTATACCAACGGGAGTCACATACTGCTTTTCACCGTCATATCTCTTTTGTTGCTTTTCTTTGCTTTTGTGCCATTTTGTTTATGTGCTGTATTTTGAAGAATACAGGCCAGTAATTTTAGAGAAAAATCTCCCCCCCTCTTTTTTTTTCATCCTGTGGCATATGGAGTTCTGGGGCAAGGGATCATATCCGAGCTACAGTTGTGGCGATGCTGGATCCTTAAGCCGCTGCTCCAGGCCAGGAATCTAACCTGTGTCGCAGCCCTCCACCTCCAGAGACACCGCCGATCTAATTGTGCCACAGTGGCACCTCCTAGAGAAAAACCTCTTAATGTTGGGGTTCTGTGATGTTTCCTTTTGATTAGATTCTGCTTTAGTTTTTATTTTTTCACAGTTTTCTTGAGATAGATAATTGACCTATAGCACTAAGTTCAAGGTGTATAGCATAATGATATGACTTATGTAATCAGGAAGCGATTATCACAGTAAGTTTAGTGAACATCCATCATCTCATACAGATACAAAATTAACGAAATGGAAAAAAAATTTTCCCTAGTGATGAGAACTCTTAGACCCCAGTTTCTCTCTTAACTACTTTCACCTATAACACACAGCAGTATTAATTAAATTTATCTTGTCATTCATTATATCCCTAGCACTTATTAATCTTGTAACTGCAGGTTTGTACCTCTTGACTGCCTGCATCTGATTCCCTCTCCTCCCAACCCCACCTCTGGGTGACCACAAATCTGATCTCTTTTTTCAAGTTTGTTTGTTTAAAGTATAACTGACCTACAATGCTATGTTAGTTCCTGTTACATAACATAGTGAGTCAGTATTGCTTTTTTTTTTTATAACGATTTTTATTTTTTCCCTTATAGCTGATTTACAGTGTTCTGTCAATTTTCTAATGCACAGCAAGGTGACCCAGTCACACATACATTATACGTTCTTTTTTCTCATATTATCAGGCTCCATCACAAGTGACAGACATAGTTCCCAGTGCTATACAGCAGGATCCCATTGCCTATCCTTTCCAGAGGCTATAGTTTGCATCCAGTATTTCTATATATTTCAAAATGATCACCATGTTAAGTAAGATAGACTTTTAAATGAATGGTGTTAGGATACAGGTTAACTGTGTGGAAAAGGATGCCATATACCAGGATAAATTCTAAATGTATTTGAGATTTGCTACCCCAAAATGGAACCGTATAATTACCAGATTAGAACACAGATGAGTTTTGGAGTTCCTGCCGTGGTGCAGTGGGTTAAGGATCCGACATTCTCTCTGTGATGGCACGAGTTCAGTCTCTGGTCTGACACAGTGGGCTAAGGATCTAGCATTGCCGCAGCTGTGGCTTAGGTCGCAGCTTTGGCTTGGATTCAGTCCCCGGGCCAGGACCTTCCATATGCTGTGGGTAGGGCCAAAAAAAGAAGACAAACAAAAAACATAGATAAGTTTCTTTATAAGATGGAAAAAAAGTTCCTGTGATTCAAAATCCATTAGCAACTTGAATGGGTAAATATGTAGGGAAAATCACTTTTATGCTTTTCCTCCAAAGAACATTCATAAATAAAGTAATGAAGAAAGAATATGGGATCTTGACTGAATAACTCAGGAGTCACTTGAAGGGATTCTTATTAGTTAAAAATGGGACAATTTGAGTGTCAGTAAACAATAGACTAGTAACTACAGTAGACTGAAATAAACAAAATACTTTTAAATTCATGAATTCATAATGATACTCAAAGAAATCCTTCTGAGGATGTTCAGGAACTAACTTATTTGTTTGAAAGTTGATAAAGGGAAAGAATCAAGCCTTTTACCTTCTTTTCTGTGCAAAGTGTACCTTAGGGTAATCGTTGATGAAGGAACTATTCTCTCTAAAGAAATATTCAAGCAAACCAAAGAAAGAATAGAATGAGAATATATCCATTTTGCAAACACTAATGTAACAGTTAATTCAGAAATTCAGACGTGCCATGGCTACTAACATTAAAAAAGAAAGCAGGGGGAGTTCTCGTTGTGGTACAGCGGAAATGAATCCAACTAGAAACCATTAGGTTGTGGGTTTGATCCTGGTCTCGCTCAGTGGGTTAAGGATCTGGCGTTGCTGTGGCTGTGGTGTAGGCTGGCAACTGTACCTCTGATTATACCCCTAGCCTGGGAACCTCCATATGCCATAGGTGCACCCCCCCCCAAAAAAAGGAAGGAAAAATAATAAAAAGAGACAGCTGGCTATCGTGTGCTTCTTGATGCCTGTATTTAACCACTCAGGAAGTATTTTTGTAAAGAAAAGAAAATCAAACCTGACTGTAATCAAGGCTTTAGATGTAACTAATAGTTTACAGGAAGAAGTAGAGAAGAGAAACATGTTAAAAGACACAATGAGAGTACAAGCAGCAAAATTCAGAATGTGAGAAATGATGAGAGAGTGAGAGCCAGATTAAAAATATGAGCCATATCAATTGAAATATATGTGGACCTAAATTTGAAGGAATAATAAAAATCTTATGAGACAGTCAAGTAAGTTTTATTCTTGGCTGGATATTTGATAATAGTAAGGAATTATTTAAATTTTTTGCATTTGTTAATGCCATGTTAAAAAAAGAGCCCTCACCCTCACCTGTTAAACATACAGACTGAAATGCTTACAGATGAGCTTGTGTGATGTCTGGGATTTTCCTTCGGGAACCCCGTGTTGGTGGAGGGGAGCGGATGAATTATAGATGAAACGTGATTGGCCAACAGTTGATAACCGTTGAGACTAGGTGATGGGTGAAAGGTTCATTATGTTGGTCTCTATTTCTCTACATGTTTGACATTTTCCATAAAAAAGAGAAGAGGTGTATTTAGAGACAGGACTGTCTGTCACCCACAGGTGTGGTGAAACCATGGAATAAGCTGGCCTTTCCTTCATGAAATGGGAAGCTTAATTCCATTTTGGAATTTTTTAAATACCCTGAAGAGGGTAGTTACATCCCCTAGAAACTCCTCCATACCCTTCCTGGAGGTGTTACGTGCACGGGGTGACTTGTGGCTCAAAGGTGTCCCCTCTAGGACACGTTTTGGATCCAGGTCAGCTCCTGCAGCTTACACTCAGAAGGCTGTGCCAACAGAATGTCTTGTCTGTGAACTCAGAGAGTAGGTATGTGTTGCTCTCTCTGCTTCTGTTCTGGAAGCATTTCTGACTCCCCTCGGTGCTGTCAGTGGCTGATCAGGTGCTGAACGGGGTCAGATGGACCCCACACTCGGAGCCAGGCTAAGAGCTCCATCTCATTTTGCTGAGTGAGGCTGTCAACTGGAATTGGTTTCTTGAAGGGAAAAGTCTATTTCTCGTTACCGTTGCCAGAGCCAGTCTTTCCCACCAGTGGTATTTTAATTGCATACCAAGCAGCTGTCTGCATATTTCGTTGCCCAACGTGTCTAAATTTGTCCCCAAACGATTCCAGGGCATTTTCTCTCTCAGCAATGGGACAGAGGTATTTTCCAGGAGTATGTGCTGTACAGGAATATATCAGGGTGAGGTCCCTATTGTCTGGAACCAACACAATGATTCTAACTTATTTTGACATCAAAAATTGTATTTCTTGAAATGGTACAGTTCCCTCTTTCACACATTTGGAGGCAATATTAAGATTGCAAGAGATATAAATCATTGCTCTGGTGCAGTTGAGAAAATGTGTCAACTTTAGACTGTTTCTGTTTTGACTATACAGTCTAGAAATAAAACTGGGTATGTTGGTCTCACCCCATTTTATTGCCTGTTCCCATGGGTAGCTGAGGGCATATTCCCACAGATGGAGGTTCTCAAAATGTCTTCTGGGCCTGACTTGGCTTGAGAAATAAGGCTTAAGGCTGCTGAATAGTCTCTGGGTTGGGGGGCGGTCGGACTAGTTCAGAACCAGTATCCAGACCCTTTTCATACTCACCCTAGTTAAATCTGTTGATGTTGTTGTCTGGGAAGAAGACATTTTCCTCTACCCTTCTACATTCTTCTGGCTGGTCTAAGAATTAAAGTGACATGAGACAGATGAACAGGAGAAAATCGGAGAAACATTTAATAACAGGTATTCACGGGAGAGACCCAGGAAAACTAATTCAGCCAAATGGCCTAAATCCTCACTTTAAATACCATCTCCAGCTCAAGACAAAAGAGGATGTTGAGGGTAGTGGTTTGAAACCTCAGAGGGGAGAAAGGCAATTAACACGGGGATAGAAAAGCAAGTGTTTGGTAAACAAATGCTTGCAGGGTTAGGCAGAAGGCATTAGAACACAGAAAGGAATTTAACAAACAGACTTTGCTAGGTTCCTCCCTGTCTGCACACCTAGTTTCTACTCCCCATGGTGACAGCACCCTTCCTGGAACGGGCGCTCTGTCTACATTCTTGTAGGCAGTTAGGGGGAAGGTCAAAGTTTCTTCCTGAGTCTCTGGGGCCTTGATTGTTTCCAGCTCAAAATAATCTGCATGCTGAAGAGAAATTTTGGGGTGGCAAGTTTTGCTTTGGCCTGTGCCTGTCACTGGCTGTGTCACACACTCAGAGCATTTGTACTCCCAGCAAGTGTGTCCAGAAGGCATCAATGTAGAGTGGAGGACAGATGTGTGGGTGGTCCCAATTTGGTGTAGAGCTGAGTCTACCAAAGCCTCTGGAATTCCATTCTCAGCCTGTGTTGTTTCTGGATTTTCTGTCTTCCGTGCATCATTTCAACTTTGAGATGGAAGAGGTACAAAGAGATTGTTTTATTTTTAAACATTGGGTTCTTGGGATGGGGAAGTCATATCATCGATATTTTTCGAGATCGGATTAAAAAAAATGTCATGGCCAAAAGTCATTAAACTGATAGACGTTCGAAAGCATTCACCTTAGTTCACAAACATGCATCACTTCCCAAGTGTGGGGAGCCTGAGGAAGGCACATTAACCTCTTCATCATGCTCTCAGCATGAGAGACCCAACAGCTATAGAACTGGACCTTTGATGTTCATGGATTTGATAGGAGAGATTTTTGACTATTTTCAGGTTGTTCTCCAGGCCAAACATAAGAGCCATTTAGAAGTTTGCCGAGGGCCGGGTCATGGTCGGGAAGGGGGCACTGAAGCAGGGACTGAGTCCAGCAGGTTGCCCCATCACTTCCCTCCTTTCGGCTGGGATTCAGTTTTGTTGTTATCTACTCCAGTAGCAGTTTTATATGGAAACTATAAGCTTCATGATACTGAGGGATTTTCTGGTATGTGAAGATTTCAGGAATGCTGAGCCGATGGTGGAACAGGCAAGGGCACCGTGGGAGCAGGCAGAGGAACTCAGACCCTGCCTGGCTGGGTCAGGGAAGGCCCCATGGAGAATCAAATCCCCACGATGAGCCCTGGAGAACTGGCAGGAATGGACCCTGGAATGCACAATTGGTGGTCACTGAACATCTGGAATGAATCTCTCATTCTGGGCAGAGGAAACAGCACATTGAGAGAGCAAGACGGTGCATCGCGTGACATATTTCAGGGGAAAGTAAGAAGTTCAGCCATTCAACGTTTGACAGATATTTATTTACTGAGCATCTACTACATGCTGGGCTCTGTTGCAGAGGCTGGGGATACAGTGATGGATGAGATTGATAAGCTCCTGTTTTTACAGAGCTTGGGGAGGACAGTTACTAAGCCATCAGTCAGTAAGACAGTTCCAGTTGCAATATAACTGCGAGGGGATGTTCCAGAGTGATCAGGAGGCAGGCTAGCAATTTAGTGTACTACTACCCCCAGGGCTTTCATGTTAAAAAGGGTGATAAGTCACCAGACATGAGATTGACCTTGCCCATGGGAAAAGAAGTAGGGGCATTGGTAGCATCTAATAAAGGTAAAAAAGGAAGAAAATAAAGTGCTAGGGAAAGAAGGAGGAGAAATAGAGTGGTACAAAGAGTGAGTAAGAAGACCAACGAGCTTATTGTGGTTAGATTAGCAATCCTATTGCTGGCCTTTTTTTTTTTTTTTTTTAATTGAGTTGCTTATTACTGGCCAGGACCTGGGTTAAGTGCTTTTGATATATTAAGTCATTTTATCTTCACCACAACCCTTTGGGGTGGTTACCAGTATCACCCTCATTTTATACTTATGGAAGCTGGGGCAGAGAGGGGTTTGACAACTTGTCCAGGGCTTCAAGCGGGAGGTGAAATGCAAACCCTCAAAGTCCAAACTCCTTACAGTGAGTTTTGCTGCCACCGCCAGTGTTCCTGGATGGCTCAGTGGCTTCCTGGCCTCTTTACTGTGGACGCAGAGCTGGGAGACTCATCCTTGGAGTTCCAGAGCCAGATCAATCTTGTGACTTCATAAACACAATTTGAACTTTTCTAGTGTCATGACTTTGGTCTCCCCATTCTTTTGCCTCCTAGGGGTGCCACACCAGTAGACTTTGAGAATCCAAGGAAAATGGTAAAAACCCAGTACAGGTTGTTATCAAAATCTCTGTTCTACTGCCCCTGAGATAAGCTCCCACTGGGATGCACGGGTCCCTGATTTATTTCTCAGCCCATGCCCGGACCACTGGGATGTCCTGTGACAACCCAGGTACTTTAGAGTCATGGAACTGAAGCCTGGAAACGAAGCATGAGAAGTTCCCTCAGGGGTGTCATGATGACAGGGTTTTGGACATGAATTCTAATGACCTCCAGAAGAGGTGACTTCATTCTTGGGCGGTTCATTCACATGTCTGGCCATCTTCTGTTCAGAACATTCTTTCTCTAAGTCTTATATTTACTTTGACTTCATCGCAGATAAAAAAAATTGCAGAATTTTTAATTTAGGCTTACTACTTACCCTTCTTTTTAATACAGAGCTATTTACAGTTTCTCTAGGAATTTTATACTGTTATCTCAAGCCTGAGAAGAGTGTTTTGGGGAGAATTATGTGATGGACATAACTTTCCTTTGATTATCTTGCTCAATTTACAAAATATTTCTGGAATTGTAATTTGATGTCTGCATATTAATTACTGCCAAATGGCTTCCCTGTATGGACGTGAACATTGATTTGGATGATGGGCGACAACAAACATCATAGTATTGATGTTTGTTGATATAATGCTACACTAGGGACAGGGCTGGGTCGGGCAGCCTTTTTAAAAGTCAGAAACTCTAAACTCTTAGAGACAAAATGTAGAATGGTGCTTTCCAGGAGAGGAGGGGGAAAGGGGAATAGTTAATGAGTATAGAGTTTCAGTTTTGCACCATGAGGAAGTTCTAGAGAGCTGTAGCACATGCACCACGTGAACATAGTCAGCTTTACTGTAGACTTAAGAATAGTTAAAATGGTAAATTTTATGTTACGTCTGTGTGGCGGCTTTTGTTTTTTGTTTTTGTTTTTGTTTGTTTTTTTAAACCAGCGTTACAGGTCAGAGACTCTAGTGAATGTCTATGTTTTGTATCCCAGCATGAATGTTTTTTTAAAAAATAAGTACACTAAACGAAGTCATATTTATCTTGAGGTTTACTTGCCCTTAAACTCCTAGACACATCTGACTGGTTCCTATCTAGCTCTCTCTCTTCTCCCATACTTCTCTTTCTAAGAAGTCTATAGAATTGCCCTTTTTTTTTTTTTTTTTTAAATGGCCGCACCCATAGCATATGGAAGTTCCTGGGCCAGGGATTGAATCTGAGCCACAGCTGTGACCTATGCCATAGCTGTGGCAACACTGGATCCCTCCCCCCCCCTTTTTTTTTTTTGCATTTTAGGGCCACACCCACGGCATATTGAAGTTCCCAGACCAGGGGTCAAATCGGAGCTGCAGCTGCTGTCCTGCACCATAGCCACAGCAACAAGGGATCTGAGTCGCATCTGCGACCTACACCAGAGCTCATGGCAATGCCAGATCCTTAACCCACTGAGCGAGGCCAGGGGTGGTACCCGCATCCTCATGGATACTAGTCATTTTTGTAACCAGCCCAGCCAAAATGGGAACTCCCGTGGATCCTTTAACCCACTGTGCTGGGCCAGGGATTGAACCCGGTATAAAACAGTATCCGACCCAAGCTGCTGCAGTCGGATTCTTAACTCACTATGCCACATTGGGAACTCCCAGAATTGTCTTTTCTGAGTGCATTTTTAATGGTGAGGAAGTTGTCACAGAGTTCCTAAAGTGAAGATTGTTTGGCTTGGATTCCTTCGTCTTCAAGAACTTTTCTTTTAGGATGGGCCTGGAAAAATTTAGAATTTATCTCCAGCAAGTATCCTGCAATGGTCTTCCTCAAAGCTGGTCCTCAAAGCCAGAGTGTTGGCACAGGCTTACATTTGGTTTCTGAGCAAACAGAACTAGAGTGTTTGCTGCTTCTGTTTACAGCATGTGTCTGAAGGAGGTCCTCCACACTGCTTTTTCAACACTTTGTTGGATCCCCTATGTTGACATGGTGACTTGGAGGAGGGCCGTGCCTCTCTGTGAACATCAGAGAATCTGCCTCGTGTGAGGGCCGGGGGTACTTCGAGGTGGGCCGAGTTGCATGCTGTGAGCAGAAGCAGATGTTCCCTCCTTCCCTGCAACGTCCACCCCGCCCCTTCCCCTAGACTCTTTTCTGACTTGGTGCCAGCGTCAGTGTTTTTCCGTTGTGCATGTCGATAAAGAATTCTTTTTAAAATTTTTTTATTATAGTTGATTTACAGTGTTCTGTCCATTTCTGCTGTACGGCAGAGCGACCCAGTTATACATATATACGTTTTTTTTTCACATTATCCTCCATCATGTTCCATCACGAGTGATTGGATACAGTTCCCTGTGCTGTACAGCAGGATCTCATTGCTCATCCACTCCAAATGCAATAGTTTGCATCTACTAACCCCAAACTCCCAGTCCATCCCACTTTTCCCTCCCCCTTGGTAACCTAAGACTGTTCTCCATATCCGTGAGTTTGTTTCTTTTCTGTAGATAAGTCCATTTGTGCCGTATATTAGAATCCAGATATAAGTGATATCATACGGTATGTGTCTTTCTCTTTCTGACTGACTTCACTTAGCATGAGAGCCTCTAGTTCCATCCATGATAAAGAATTCTTGAGTGCTGCTGAAGTGCCAGGAAGTTTTAGAAAGGAAAATCTGAACATTCTTCTAGTGAACACTTAGAAATTCACAATCACTGCCTGCCAGAAAGAAAATGGGGATTCCACAAAGGGACAAATACCCGAAGCATTTGCTTGGGCGGCTCCTCCTGTCGTGAAGCTGCTGTCCCCATCTTACCTCCTCCTGGTGTTTTCCTCCTGGTGGATTCTTGCTTTCTTTAAAAAAAAATTTTTTTTAAAGTTTTACTGAAGTATAATTGATTTACAATGTTGTGATCGTTTCTGATGTAGAGCAGAGTGATTCAGTTAGGCACGTACACATATCCGTTGTCTTTCAGATTCTTTTCCCGTATAGGTTACTACGAACTGTTGGGTAGAGTTCCCTGTGTGATAGAGCAGGTCCCTGTGGCTAATCATTATATACCTCAGTGTGCATATGCCCATCCCAACCCCCTGGACTCTTGCTTTCTGATCATTTCAGGGCAAAAGAGAGGCAGTGCTTGGTGGGCATATGGCTTTGTGCTGATGAGCGGGTGGATTCTCCAGCTGAAAACAATAAAATCCACCTCAGAAGAATTCTTCACAGAGTCATGATGGTTTGCTAGTCCCCAAATGCTCACACAATCCTTGCAGCTGTGCAGTCTTTTTTTTTTTTTAAGGGAAAAAAACAACAACTTCGTGGAAAAAAAAAGTAGACAATAGTTCTGAATCCCTCTTGCCACCCCCACCCCACGTCTGCCTCCAGACACATGAACATAGACGCTCACTTCTCGTTGACGTTAATTCGTGAATCATTGCAAACATCCCTGTTCCGACCTCTCTGAAGTTGGCTACGACATTTCTTTATTCTTGGTAAGAAGTGTGATCTGTTTCATCCTCACTGAATTTTTGCTGGATGGAGGGCAGGTGCCATGTCAGCCTCTGGGGTTTGATAAGTGGCTAAGAAAACACCCAGCTTTTCTGCTTTATTGAGTCTATGTCATCTTTCAAGTTAGCCCTGCTGTAACCTCTTGAAACTTGGAGAGGCATGGGTGCTGAATTGCTAACTTAAACATGGCTGTACCCCTCTTTTTGAGGACCACGGTAAGAGGTGGTGTCACGTCTTGGAAACTTGTACATGAATGTTCATATTAGCCAAAAGGTAGCAACAACCCAGTGTCCATCAATGGACGAATAGATGAAGAAAATACAATATATAAATTATTCGGGCATAAAAATGCATGAAATTCTGAGACATGGTACAACTTGGATGAACCTCAAAATCCTTATGCTAAGTGAAAGAGGCCAGATACAAAACAGACACGTATTGTGTGATTCTTTTATATGATAAATCCAGAAGAGGTAAATCTGTAGAGTCAGAAAGCGGATGGAGAGAGGGGAGAATGGTGTGGGTGTTCTGGTGTGAGGAAAACAATTTGAAGATAGAGAGGGTGATTGCGTAACGTTGTAACTCCACTAAACACCACTGAACTGTACACTTTATGTGGTTGATTTCATGTTATGTGAATTTCACCTCAACAAAAAAGAAGTGTAATTTGTTTCATTTTTAAAGATGTCCGATTTCTGTTGGATGCGGGCTTCTCTTTCTGTGCCATCTTAGAGAGGCTCATTCTTCACATTCCATCCACATGATCAGTTTTAAGTCCTTGGACTAGGCGTGGTTGCCATTTAACTCATCTATCTTTTCCCCCAGAAATTTATATAAGTGTATCATCTCCCAATCTGCCGCATTTTCTTAGTGGCAAATGCATTCTTTGTAAGAGTGTTTCCATCTATATTCAGGGTTATCTCTGATCGCAAGTGAGGGCAATTTTGGTAAGCTGGAACTGATAACTTGAGATGAATCATGAATCTGTCAGCTTTTCAAAGCCTTGTGGGTCTGAGAGCAACAAATGCATTTTTAAAAACTGAACACCTCCTTTGCTTCTGTTCTTTTATTCAGTTTCCTTGGCTGGTTTCCTTGGTGGAATGTTTCAATGCAGGAAAAAGTTTTCCTCCTGCCCCATTCTCTTTTGGAGCCTCAAAGTGATGGGAGATGCACAACTGAGCCTGTTTGTAAGAGTAGAACCCTACAAATCTGGCTGTCACCAGGTGGTGGCACTTTATATTCTAGATGAGAGTGCCTCACTTGGAGGACAGGCCTGGAAGGAGGCTGCAGCAAAAGATAGGGAGAATGAATAGAAGGCAAGTAGAGGAGTCAACTGGAGTCCATTAGAAGCAGAGGAAAAGGAACAAGAGTGGGCACCTAGAGTTCTGGGCATCCTGAATGTGTTGTGAGGCAGGACTTATAATAGACCCCAGCCCCCATGATGCTACCAGGACTTCAGAATAGAATTATATCTCAGTTTGATGGGATTCTTCTTCTTTCACATCTTTTAGTCACAGGAGAGAGAGAGCTGTTTTCCTTCTAAAACTAAGGGCAACCTAATGCTGAATAAACTTAGTGTTAAGTCACTTGGGGGCCGGGTTGACCAACAAAGTTCGA
>PVHT020000078.1:7297194-7320630 GCA_004024745.2 Catagonus wagneri | reverse complement strand
GACCAACAAAGTTCGAACTGAGGCACTGCAGGTTTAATTCCACATACTGAGGATGAAAGTCAGTCTTCTTATTCACAGAAAAAGGGCTGTGGAAGCTTTTAGAAAACCCTAAGCTTCAGATACCTTAGTCAACGTTCAGATGAGCTAAGTGAAATTTAATCAGAAGCACACACATTGGAATTTATCTTGAAGCTCATGGGCTTTAAAAGGACAGAGATTAATTCACATAGAGGATTGAGGAATTCCAGCAAAGTGCTTCTTGTATTGAGTTTGTAGATATAGAAATTCTTAGATAAAAATGCATACTGTCCAGAAGATTCTGAAACCAAACTAGATCACTCATTGTTTGTAAGTATTTATTCCTGGCATTTCAACAGGGGGAAGTCCTTTCATATGAGTCTCAAGGTGAAGCCTAGAGGGACAGTTCTTAAAAGAATAAGGTTTTCAAGTAAGGATATTATTGTTTTGGAGTGAAATATAAAATTAAAGCAGCAGAAGATCAATTTGTATGGGAGTTTCATCATTTTCTCCAGCTACACTGTCAGAGTGTCCACAAGCAGTCCCTGTAGCCACAGCTGACTGGATCAGGGATGGGCACATGACTCAAGGTGGACCAGTCAGATTTTATCATCTGGAGGAACGTAGAATTAGTTAATGGAGACCATGTCAGTTCATTATGAATATGAGGGGAGTCATGCTGGCAGATGAAGTTGCCATTGCTGATTAGTGGATGATTGAATTGTGAAGCTGCTTGGGGATAGAAGAGAATTAAATATATGTACAGAGAGACACAGCAGTAAGGGAATACTTGGTCCCAAAGAGAGGGAGGGTAAAGGTGCCTGGTAACTTGCCTGTTTCCTAACGCCCAGCTCTGTGCTTCTATTTGGCCTCCTTGAGATTCTCTTGTGCTCTCACGATAAACTCCTTTAACTCATGTTTCTTAGGTGAGTTTAGGTTTCTCACAGTCCCCAGATGATCCTCAAATAATTCAGTGCTCTGCCTGTTCCCCAGAGCCAGCCCCTCTAGGGCAAAGAGTGATTTCCTTCATTTAATAAAGCTTTTCAGGGATGGGGTTTCCGACTCTCATAAAAGCCTACTGCAATATCGAGACACCTTTAATTAGAGTCTTCCTTATTCCACACCAAACTTTTATAGAAATAAGAGCTCATTTTGGGGCCACTGTTGTTCCTTTTTGTTCAGTGGGACAGGTAACAGTGTCATTTCTTACTCAAAGTAGACTTAGGATCCTTCATTAGTATTTCTTGAATTTGCTTCATGGTAAGAATCACCCAGGAGGAAACTGTCATAAATTCAGATTCCCTGTGTCTTCTTCTGGATCTGATCCAGGAGGTCTAGGGTGGAGCTAGGAATCTGTATTTTTAACGAGCATCCTCAGTAATTCCTATAATCAGGGAAGTTGAGAAACATTATATTTAAAGGTAGTTAATAAGTTCCCGCTTGTGATTTACTGTCTCCAAAAAAATTTCCTCAGCTCTAATTGTCTCCCCACCTATATCTACGAGTTCAAACCCTTCATTCTCTTCAGGGCTCAGGACCAATGCCAGTGTCTTCATGATCCCGGAGCTGGAGGAAATCCTTCCTCCATTTCAAGTATGGAAAGGCAATTCCTGAACAGCGATTGGTGAAGGACAGTCTATCCTTGACCTTTATCTGTGGCTCCTTTACGGACTGTGTTCTGCTTTACCATTATGGTTATCCGGCTGCTTATTGAATATCCCCTCTCAGACTATATACTCGTCTACTCTCGAATTCTTTGGAGCACCCAGCAGAGGGCTCTGTGGAAAATAGGTTCATAGGGTCCATGGGCAGGGGATGATGGAGATGTTCCCTGGAAGCCCTGCAGCAGTATGGCTGTAGCTCAAGGCTTGAAGTGGAGCCCCCTTTTGGGAACGTCCACTAAATTCTCTAAGGCCAAGTCCAAAGAAGAGTCACTTCCTAATGTGAATCCCTCCCACCTGACCCCTCTGAGAAAGGCTCAGCTGTTTAGAGGCCTTTATCAAGAACAACACGTCAAGGTGAGTGGGGGAAGGAGCTGATTTGGGGGGAGTACAGAATGTGTTGAATGGCGATGGTATTTTCCTCCTCTCTTTGCTATGGGAGAAGGAGCATTTGATCTGTGCCTTTGGCTGTCTACAGGATTGGGGTGCTCAGACTATTCTCTCCATGGTGAGGAATGGGTAATAGTCTCTTCTCTGAAAGTTACCATGCTCCCAAATCCCAAACTGTTGGGCTGTGTGCCACTGCTTGTGAGGAAAAGAAGCAGGAGAGAGATGGCAGTGGTGAGAGGGGGCCTTGGGATGGGGTGTGTGGAAGTCTGCCTTCTTATTGTTTAACTTGATAAGGTGATGTGGGAGTTTCCTGTGGTCACATGCAAACCTCAGATGGGGCTTGATCTTAATCTTGGGAGGAGCCTCGAAGAGGGGTGTCCTTCTTGGTGGGAGTATTGAAGCCACAAAAGGGTAGGGATTGGGCCACCCATTTTGGTGGACAAGGGTGGGGAGCAAGAGGGAGAGCTTCAGAGCCTCAGCAGATTTCTTACTTGGGGAGAGTGATTCAGGGAGAGGTCACGAGTGCCCTTTGAAAAGCAGCAAATGTGTCCATGAAACAGTTGGCGTTTGGGTGCCTGCTTTGGGGGAAGAAAAGGGACAGTGGATTTGCCATCTATGGCTATGGCTACTGAGGCCATTGATGCCAAATCCCTCCCAGTGCCCACCAGTGGCAATAGTGAGCACATGCTGGGGGGAGGGGTGGAGAAGGAAAAAGAAAAGAGGTGAGAGAGGAGTGGAAGAGCAAACCACTCCTTCTCTAACCCAAGCAGCTTGAACCAAGAGTTCAGCTAGAACTGGAGAGAACAGAAAGCTTGACACAGGACATGAGATGGCTTTACCTGCCAAATGCGATGGAAAAATAATGGAACCAGAACTGAGATTTCGTTAAGGAAATTGGTGGCTACTCAACAGAAAGGGGTTCTTGAAAGGGTGAAACTAGTAGCCATTATTTAGAAAATTTAAATAACTCCATGTTAATGCTTCTTGGTCCAGACAATTACATAGGCAATGAACAGATCTTCTCTTGAATTTCATTCTATGACTTTTCAAACATGGACCCCAGAACAACCTCTACTTGAATAAGGATATGACCAGACTGTTATAATGGAAAGATTATTTGTCACCTCTTGCACAACAATGCCATATTGCCTTTCTGACAATAATATTATAAAGATAATGTGTAGTTACACTGAGCTATCCATTATCATGTCAATTCTCTTCTTTCTTCATTTGGAATTTTCTACTTATTTGCATATGTGTGCGTTTTATTGAAATATAATCAACATATAATTAATTATGCGTGTCCAATATGCACAGTTTTATAACTTTCAATATGTCTTAAGATAGAATCAACATCTAATAAATTATGTTTTCAGTTTTATAGAGATGTAATCAACATATAATAAATTGTGTATATCTAATAAGTGCAGTTTTTAATAAGTGTCAGCATATGTATACCACAGTGAAACCATCAACGCAATCAAGGTAATGAACATATTCCTCACTCCCAAGTTTCCTTGTGTCCTTTTATAATTTCTCCCTCCAGCTGCTGCTCTTTCCCACCCTTCTCATGGCTCGTGGCTCCCATCCCCCAAGCCCTCAGGCAACCCCTAATCTGCACTGTCATTTCCCTTTTTTTTGGTCTTTTTTTTAGGGCCACACCCACAGCATATGGGGGTTCCCAGGCTAGGGGTCCAATTGGAGCTGTAGCCGTCAGCCTACACCACAGCCACAGCAATGCCAGATCTGAGCCACATCTGCAACCTACACCACAGCTCACGGCAATGCTGGATCCTTAACCCACTGAGTGAGGTCAGGGATCGAACCTGCATCCTCATGTATACTAGTCGGGTTCGTTAACCACTGAGCCATGACGGGAGTCTCCTCTCTGTCATTTTTTGATAAGGTTGCATTTTCTAGAATTTTGTGTAAATGGAATTTTTCACTATATATTATCTTTTTTGCTCCTTTCACTCAGTGTAAGTATTTGCTCATGCAGGTTGCAACTCATCCGTGCAATTCATCCATGTTGTGTGTATATTAATAGTTCATTCTTCATTATCTCTGAGTAGTATTTCATTATATAGCTAAGTCACAGTTTTTTTAATCCATTTACCTGGCAATGGACAGCTGGCTTCTTTCCAGTTTTTTGGCTATTGCAAATAAAACTGCTATAAACATTAGTGTACAGATTTTTGTATGAACCTATGCTTTCATTTTTCTTGGGTAGATATTTAAAGACTGAAATGGCTGAATCACATGGTAAGTGTTTTAACTTTTTAAGAAATTGCTGAACTGTTGTCCTAAATGGATACAGAATTTTGAGTTCCCACCAGGAATGTATGAGAGTTCTGTTTTACCCACATCCTCACCAACACCTGTTATGTTCAGTCTTTTTAATTTTAGACATTCTACTAGGTGTGTAGTGGCATCTCATTGTGGTTTTAATGTGCATTTCCTTAATGATTAATGATTACAAACACCTTTTCATGTTCTTATTTGCCCCCTGTATGTCTTTTTATTCTTTTCCCCCTTAGGGCCACATCTGTGGCATATGGAAGTTCTCTACTGGAGCTGCAGCTACTGGCCTATGCCACAGCCACAGCTTCCTGGGATCTGAGCCACATCTGCAACCTATGTCGCACTTCTGGGCAACGCTGGATCCTAAACCCACTGAGAGAGGCCAGGGATCGAACCTGCATCCTCATGGATTCTAGTCGGGTTCTTAACCCACTGAGCCACAATGGGAACTCCCCTTGCATGTTTTCTTTAATTATCTGTTCATGTCTTTTGTCCATTTTAAATATTTGGTTCTTAATAATTATTGAATTCTTTTGAGAGTTCTTTATATATTCTAAATGTGAGGTCTTTATCAGATATATGATTTATAAATATTTCCTCTCTGTGTCAATTTTTGCTGTACAGCAAAGTGACCCAGTCATTCATATATATACATTCTTTTTCTCATATCCTCTCCCATCATGTTTTATCCCAAGAGACTGACACAGTTTCCTGTGCTATACAGTAGGACATCATTGCCTATCCATTCTAAATCTAATAGTTTGCATCTACCAACCCCAAACTCCTCGTCCATCCCACTCCCTCCCCCTTCCCCCTTGGCAACCACAAGTCTGTTCTCCATGTCTGTGAGTTTGTTTCTGTTCTGTAGATACTGCTGTCAGAGTGACTGAGTGGTGTAAGGTGCCAGACTCAAGTTTCTGCTTCCCTCTGTTTTACTTTAATGGAAGGAAACACATCATGATTTTTTTCTCCCATTTTTCCACTCATTTTTCAGGGTCCTCTGCTAAATTCAAAGCTCTTCTGCTTCTTCTCTTAACTTCTCACCAGTTTGCAGAGAGCTCACAACCCATCTTTAGGAATTCTCTTCCCCACCAGCCTTTCATTGTTCAGCCTTCTTCATGGTTCATATCCACTCTTCTTGGGTGTCTTGCTTCCAGCTCCACACACGCTTTAGAACAAAGTTTACTCATACTATTTTCAACCACAATTCAACATGCTTCCCTTTGTATTTTCTGCCTGGCTGTTTTCCATCAGATTTCCACTTCTTATCTCTCCTTTCTTTGACATGATTGCTCTGTTAGAGACTCAACCTTGTTGACTTTTGTAGAACAATCAGAGTCATGATTCTTCCTGCATCTGTCCACCATCTTGCTACAAAGAGGCTAATTGTCTTGACATGCCAATTTGTCAGCATGAAATTGTAAAGTGTTTTATGTGATATTTTTCTGTGGTCCCTTTGGAAAATTTGGAGATTTGAAAGTATCAGTTGGTATTCAGCTTCAATATGACCCTGATAGTCCTGGGAGATTCTAATATATAAATATTATATAATACATGTTACATATTATACACAATATTGTGTATATATGTGTATATACACACATGTATCTTATGTACACACATATATGTATCTTGTATGTATATCTATATATCCATATATCTATACATATATTTTCATCTCTGATAGGTTCTCAGGTGAAGTGTTTATAGCGGAGTCACAAATATTCACTGCCTTTATTCACTGATAAATAAAACTGGTGCTTGACAGTTGTTAAGCCAGCATGCTTTGGGCTCCGTCTTCTTCTGCCTGCTTTCCCTGGGTTACTGTTTTATTGTTACCCCAGCTCCAGAGAGAGGATTTTGGTTTGGTATGAAGGAACACGTGAAAATGTGGTTGTGGGTTCCTTCCCATCTCCCGTGGAAATTTGTCCACATCAGAGAACCTCTGCATGAGGTGGCATGATTGGTTTTATGTGTTCCAGGGAGGCCTAGCATTTGACAGGCTGGGAATGTTTTGGATTAAAATGCAAGCATGTTGGCAGAATGATGTGGGGAAGCTTGCATAATGTATAATGCCTGTCAGCACCCTGCCCTGATCGAGCCGGTGCTTATAAGTCCCTCAGTTTAATGAGTCCAATATACACCTATGAGTTTTTATAAGCTAACACCAAAGCAAGTTAGAAAGAGTTGAAACACATATGTTTTTTGACCAACTGTGATATTTCCAGGAACTTACCCATGAGACTTTAAAATGTCTATAAAGTTTTCTGTTGGAAGCAGTTTCTGGAAGCAATAGTGTGCTTGGGGTCTCCATTTACACAGCCCCCCAAAGGTGCATCCTTTTCACAGTCTGATGACCTGCCTTGTAGAAAATCCTTTTCCTTCATCCTTCTGTAGTCTTGCGTTCATTTATTTTGGCCAGAAATGAAAACCTTTTGCTTAATCTAATGCCCCTTGATCCATACATTTATTCAAGTAAAAAATGTCCTGGAATTACCAGAAGGGTTAGCAGAGGGTAGAGTTGGAGAGAAGAGGGGTACTTGTGATGGAATTACTTGATTAACTAAGGTCTGACAATGAACCCATTTTTCTTTCCCTCCCTCCTTGTTGATGAAATCCTTTTTGAACTCTTTCCTAACCTTAGTTAAGTTCTATATAGAAAACATAAGGTAACCTTTCCCTGATGTTTGAAAATGTTGTTGTGCTGAGTTTCCCATTTCTGAACATTGACTCTCATTAGGAACAGTCCTTAGCCTACAGTAGGTGCTTGGTGAATATTTGATGAAAAAAATGAATGCATGGCATAGTACTGCTGTTATGAAGATGGGAGAGAAGAGCTTAAGTCCGTACTGACACCAGGGCATGCGTTGCCTATTTGCCTGTAAAAGATTATCATCTACTCTTTATTATTTTTTTTCCTAAAAGTGAAATGCAGAAAAGTTCATCCATTAAGCTGTGTTGAGATGAGTTTCGATTAACTAACAAATGATATTTTTCTCCTTTTGTCCTTTGTAGAGAACATATTCAAAAAGACTGACTGACAGTATTAGTAAGAAACAGGTTTGCTCAGACGTAGCTTGAGATATTGTAAAGCTGTCTTGAACATTCAAGAGTGCAGTGGGTTTTGTGTGTGCCAAAACCCTTTAGCTTATACTATCCCAACTTCAAGATCAGAAAGTTCAGTGATCCACAGAGTCAAAAGGCGCACAGCTCAATCCGCAAAGAGTGACAGGATACACAGTATATGTTGTATATTGCCCTCTTTTAAGAGATGCTTTTTCAAAGAAGACATGAAATGAGAATTCCCTAGCCAAGCTCTCTACTGTCATCATTACGGCATAATTGGCACAATGGTTTCCCTGACATCTGTACCAAAGATGTTGCTGATTGCTGAACGCATGATACTGGCAATGGTCGTCAGCTGTTCTGGGTTAGTGTAGCTGATGTAATCCCCAAAGTTTCATTCATAACAAGCGCTCATCTTATATGGCCCCTTAACCACTTGAATATGGATTTGTGCTGTACAGGTCAAAGTTCAAGCATGTATGCAGCATGAAGAAGTCCAGAATGTTCTGGTAGGTATTTTATTTGCCAACAATGTTTCTTTCAGTTCTGTCCAGTAAAAATAGTTTGAGTGGATGGATGGTGTGGAGAGACAAGGTTCTTATACTTCTAGGTCTCTCTGATCTTTCATCTTTCCCCCTGAGAGCTCTACTACACTTTTCATCAAAAGCACCAGGAACACGCTTCTTCAGAATTGATTCTCTTGCCCATTTCACAGCGATTGATGATGTGTGCTTTCCTTGTGTAGCCATGTGGATGGTGTAACTGATCTTCCTCGTTCAGCAGTTAATAAGCGCTTTTCTCTGCCTGGCAGGCTCCTACTTCTCTTTTAAGACTTGGCTCAGGCATCGCTCTGTAAAGGTCATTTCTCGACACCTCCCTCCCCCAACACCTCTGCTTCTACTCTTATAACATCATGTGTTTATGTCTGTCAAAGCACTCACAACACTGTATTGAAATTTTGTGGTATATATCTGTCATCCTCTCCAGAGTGTAAGCTTTTCAAGGTCAGTGACTGCCTGGGATTTCAACTCCAATTTTTCTGATCTCAGTCCCCCTGCAAACTCTCACACTCTGTCACACGCGGGCTGCAAAGTGAAGCTATGGGGGCCTGAGTTCTAGAAGTCTGGAAGACTAATATATTTAAACATGCACACGGGGCACACAGGATTGCACACAATCAATTTCTTCTTTTAAAGACACAGGCCAGTGTCTGAGGGCTCTAGCAAAGCATACACCAGAGCCCAAAAGCATTTAAGAGTTGATCATTCACTATCTGCAGTTTCACATTGTGAACATGATCTTTGTGTAGAGTTGGATGGGATGAAATGTTTAGGGTCTGTGCTTTATTTCTCTTTGTTTCTCATGGTTTTGTCAGAAGATGGGAAGCTTAAGTGGTCTTAAAAGGAGAAAGAATAATGTTGGCTCAGAAGTGGTGGCAGTGAGCCCATGAGGTTTGGAATAGAGGAGGGCTTCACCTCTTTTCTTCTTTAGTGGTGAAGAGTAAATGCCACTGAGTGGCCCCGGAGAGTTTACCCCAATTTCTTAATTCCTCTACTGAGCAAAACAGAGTGAAGTTATGGAATCTCAGGATTGGAAAGCACTTCAAAGATTATCTTAACTTATTGGTGAAAGATAGATTGGGTAGGTAATTATAACTTTCCAAACCTAAAGTGCTTGAGAGTAGGTTAACAAACCAACTATTAGCTCCTTGCCCAGACAAGTGTTTGCATTAACAAGTGGAGATACTTAAATTGTTTTGCTCCATTAGCCTGATCCATGACACATAACCACTTGATACAGTATTCCAGAGTGGTTTGTATATGTCTCTACAGTGTGAAATTCAAAAACCATTATATACAATATATAAGTAAAATGTATTAGTCACATTCTTAGGTGTTTTCAGTTTTCTATAACTCAAATTTATCTCCATCTTTCCATCCATACCTTTGCTGAATATGAAATCTTAGAAAATGCCAGACAAATATAGTCATTTTAGGTTATAATTCAATCTATTAAAGATTTTCTTTTTACCCCTTTCTGTAGGTCATGACGTCATTTTCTAGGGTTCCATGCAGAAACTCTCAGACTTACTGGAGTATTCTGTAACTTTACCTATTAGAGCTGAGAGGGTGGAGGACAGAATCCAAGGATTCTAAGAAGTTGTCATCAGTTGCTAACTTTTGCTAGTCCTCTAATTCTTCTCTAGGCTTGTCTCACGGAATCTTTATAGAGTCTGGACAGAAAAGCTCATTATAACCATTATTACTTGCTTCTGTGCTTAGTGTTTAAATCAGGACTCAAACAGTGGAAAAAATTCTGGGTTCTGCAGCTCAGAAGTCTTCCTTACAAAGTCATTATTTCTTCTAAAGATTCAAAATTGTATTTTGAACCTCAAAAACTCACCCTGGATCACTAGATGTTGGGCACATTGGAGTATATTTTATTATATATCTTTATCACATTTTATATAGTTTTTCACAAGTGAAATATTTAAAAAACCCAACCTTCACAGTAACTGGTTCTGTAAAAATGTCCGAGTATCATGGGAAATGATGGGGATGTTGCTGAGACAGGGACGGTGATGGCAAGTCACCAGAAGCTTAAAGGCAAAAGGCTGATTCAATCCAATGGTGGTGTGGGGGATGGTGTTTCTGGGGCAGGTCTGGAGGCAGGAAAAATCTGCTGAAATGAGTGACTGGAGGTCCGGGATGATATGAGTGATTTGGGCTCATGAGAAGGTGTCCTAATCTGACACAGGGCACCTAGGAGAAGGACCAGCTGAGAATCCTGACTGGGGAGCCACTGAGCCATCTAGATGGAGGTGTCTTGTTGAGGTTGGAAGGCAGTTGGGAGGGAGCTTGAGGCAGGGTCTGGTTTGAGCTAGAGAATTTGGAGTCACTGGCATATGTGAATGAACTGGGACAGAGAATGAGGGGAGTGGGAAGAGCAGTGGGACAGGAGGGACCCTGGGAGATACTCATATTTAAAGGTGGGAGGAGGAAGAAGAGACACCAAGGAGCCTGAGGAAAAAATAAAAAGTGGGGGAAGGAATGAGAGTACAAGGAGTGGGAAGTTAATGGGAGGAAACCAATAGGATGACCTTTAAAAGCTTGGCTGGTAGGAGAGAAACATTAGTTAGATGGGAATAGGCAGAAAGTGGGTGAGCAAAGGGAGTTTTGGATGTGAAGCTATGAAGGTCCTGCTGGGATTGTTCAGATGTGGGTTTGCGATTGCATGAAACGGAGTGATGACAGAAATTAGAAGGGAAGAAAGGAGCACCAGGGATGTTAGGAAAGAAGTCTCTCTAAAGATGGGAGACTGGGCAGATGATGATGCTGTTGTCAGGAAGAAGGTCCTCTCCAGTTGGGCTGTTTCCAGAGATACGCTTCTAGGTTGAGCAAGATATCAAAATTACAAAATAGATCGGGACGTGATGATGTTATTATTTAAGATTGGATTCTAGCAAAAGTGTTCTAGCAAAAGTGTTCAAATCATATTTTTCAGATATTCAGTTTTTATTTAAATGTGCTGAAGCTGTGCTTTAAAGTGACAAATCAAGAAGGATAATACCAGTTTGCACCTCTGATTGAAAGGCAGGTGGTATGATTGAGCACCCAGATTCAACTCTTTTACATTTGTCTGAAAATCAGGGCAATAGAATAGTTTCTTGAAAGGATTGTTGTTTTTAAGTTGAAGTATAGTTGATGGCCCAATATTATATAATTTGCAGGTATACAATATAGTGATTCACAATTTTTAAAGGTTACACTCCATTTATAGTTATTATAAAATATTGGCTATATGCCTTGTGTTGTACAGTATATCCTTAGAGCTTATTTTATACCTAATAAATGTATACCTCTTAATTCCCCACCCCATAATGCTCCTCGCCTCTTCTCTCTCTGCACTTGTAACCACTAGTTTGTTCTCTGTATCTGTGGGTCTGCTTCTTTTTTGTTATATTCACTAGTTTGTTGTATTTTTTAGATTTCACATATTAGTGATATCATACAGTATATGTCTTTCTTCGTCTGACTTATTTCATTTTGCAGAATGCCCTCTAAGTCCATCCATGTTGCTGCAAATGGCAAAATTTCCTTCTTTTTTGTGACCGAGTAGTATGCTATTGTATATATGTATACACACACACACACACACACACACACCCCATATCTGTTTTATCTGTTCATCTGCTGATGGACACTTAAATTGCTTCCATACCTTCGAAATTGTAAAAGATGCTGCTGTAAACATTGAGGTACATGTATTTTTCCGAATTCATGTTTTTGTTTTTTTCTGGATATATACCCAGGAGTGGAATTTCTGGGTTATGCGGTTATTCTAACTTCCATACCATTGAAAGGTTTTTTTTTTTTGATGATTAAATGATATCAGCATATACGTAAGCATAGTGGCTGGCATGTAATAAGTACGGAAAAGAAGTTTAGTTGTTATTTTTATTCTGAATTTGACAGTTACACTTACAAGTGACTTTTATGCAAGTTGCGGTTTTTTTGAACAGAGTTTCAGTAACTTAAATTTTATAATAATTGTAAGTAAGTTTATATTTACTTTTGAGCTGCTAGTAAGAAAGCGATATTAGCTAAATATAATTTACAGAAATCATTAAAAGGAAATATGCACCTACTTAACCAAGCTAATCTTTCATCATTTTAGGAAGTCTTTATAGACACATGATTGGAGTCCATGTAAACTAAAGCTTACAGGCAGATCATTTGGGCACGCTTAAGTCTGTTGTTGAGTGAAGAATATCTGCTAACAACATTTAACCCAGTGAAGCCACAGGCCACTGAGCCTTACATACATTTGCTTATGTATAATCTATAGCAGAAAAATATTACTGAGTTCAGAAAATTCTTCTCTCCAGTCTGTCAGAATTACTGAGGGGTTTTGATAATTTTACTTTTATTTTTGTGTTTATGTGATTATCTTGCCAAGACTAAGAAGGGCTTTATCTTATGTTCCTTCTGTGATGTGGCATTTTCTGGGACCACATTCTGCATATGGTAGGTATTCAGTAAATATTGCTGGTATGAATGCAGGAATACAATATAATTTTTGTGATAATTTCTGAAATTGGTTTATTATTTCATGCAATTATTGGAACATTTTGGTATTTAATTTAGTCATCAAGTGTCAGGATGGGAAGATATCTCACTTTAATTAATGGCTTCATTTTCTTCTGGAACATGCATCTACAGATTATTTCCCTTTCTTTCCCAGAGCGTAGACTATCTCATTGTGGATACAGTTCCTGGAAATCTGATGCTTAGCATCAGGCTGTGGTTATTGTGTTTATGTGGGACACGAGTCAGGTTTCTGTTCTTGTGGAGGATTTGGGTTTCATATCAAGGAATATTCATTTATCAATCTCATTTCCTCCACAGAACTCTGTGAGATATGATATGTTTTAAGGTCAATCTGAAATACACTAAGATTGCAACCATCTTGAAATAAAATTGATTCCTAAAAAGGTTTTTCAGTTCACCATGGATTTCCTTGTCTGCAACTGTGGTATTGGCTTTCATTACAGAAATGAAAGAAAAAGAGAGACAAGTTTGGGCTTCCTGTGCGAGGGTGCGTATCAGAAGCTCACTTATAAAAAAGAAAATGCCAGACCCTTTCACTGTCCAGAGTGAATTTCAGGCCAGCCTGAGTTAAGTCAATTGAGAACATTATCATATAATCTTTCCCTTCCATTCTAGGTGATATTTTTCATTGATTCTGACTGAGGTCATTTTTTCCTCCTATTTGATTATTTCTGTTTCCTCTCTTTGGAGAAAAGGAATACCTTTTCAAAAACAAATCTG
The DNA here is from genome assembly GCA_004024745.2 of Catagonus wagneri. Lineage (NCBI taxonomy): Eukaryota > Metazoa > Chordata > Mammalia > Artiodactyla > Tayassuidae > Catagonus > Catagonus wagneri. The sequence continues at coordinate 7,307,363 of PVHT020000078.1, read as the reverse complement.
AAGTGATTCCAGTATGGTCAGTGTGGTTTAATTTGGTTGAGTTTAGAGGATTCATGTTTGAGAGTCGGGGTCAGCCCTGGGGAAGGAGATCTGCAGGATTCCAGAGTACCATCTGGATAACATTTTGAATCTTTCTTCTTCAAGATCTCTAAAATGTGAATTTCAATAGGTTGTATTGCATTTATAAGATGATTTACAGCCCTTCACTAAACCCAATAGCTTATGTTGTCTATAACTCTATATTTAGTTACTAGTGAAAAATGACATGAACCTCGGCGATGAAATCAGGTAAGTTTAGGGTCTTCCCAGTTACTGTTTGTTTGCCCATTTAAAAATATGCACTGTTAATTGGCCATTGCTTATTGAAAGCAAAACAAACAAACAGAACCCCCTCTTCAGAGCCTGGTGCTTGATGAGATTTGACAGAGGAAAGAAATTTTGCAATGGATCCTTTGGTCATAAGTCGAAGGAGCCACTGAAGTTAACATTTATAAACAGTAGGCAATTAAAAACAATCTTGGTAATCTTTTTTTCTAAGACATGTTGTGGATTTCCCGGTCCTCGCTTCTTTCACATCTATTTTATCTATTCATTCAGGTTTCAAATTGCCTTAATAAGAAGATAAAGCCTTTTATTTCCAAATTGTAGCTGAGATTTCAAATGTACATAGAGTATAGGGGTCGAGTAATTAAAATTCAGACTAGGAAGTCCTGTTGTAGCTCAGCAGAAATGAATCTGACTAGGATCCATGAGGACACAGGTTCAATCCCTGGCATTGCTCTGTGGGTTAAAGCATCCTGTGTTGCCATGAGCTGTGGTGTAGGTCACAGATGTGGCTCAGATCTGGTGTTGCTGTGGCTGTGGTATAGATCAACAGCTACAGCTCCAATTTGACCCCTAGCCTGGGAACCTGCATATGCTGTGGGTACAGCCCTAAAAGGACAAAATAAATAAATAAATAAAGTAAAATAAAATAAAATAAAATAAAATAAAAGTCACACTAAAGTGTAAATGACTAACACCAGTCTTTCCACAAAGCAGGGATCCTTTGCTTTGCACCTGGAGAGCCTGAAACTGGTTTGTTCTAGGAGCAGGCATGGTGCAAACTGGATTGGTTGTTCACCATTTCATCTCTTTCTGTGTGACTCTGTCTATGTCTTGAATCAACAGATTGATTCTATATATCATTTCTGCATGTTATCTCTTGGCTTTCGAATAGTGTGTGGAGTTGAAATAATTATAACTCAGGCTGTTTTGTTATATGTTTTGTTATAGATTAGAAACATATGATTTGAAACAAACATACCTTTAAGAAAAGACAACATTTGGAACTTGTTATCTTTGCAAGCATGGTTTTTTTTCTTCTTCTTCTTCTTATTTTTTTTTTTTGAGAAGACAATCATATGGGATTCTAATGCTCTGACCGACCTAAGAAAGAGCAGTCAGGGACTTAATGCTTTTCTTTCCTCACACAGCTTTCCTGGCCAATGCCTGCGATCTGAATGATTGGCAAACTCCGTAACTGAGTTCTCGGGAAAACAAATGACCTCATAGGTGGAGTGGCTCCATGTTAGGAAGTGCAAGAGTTATGAAACCCAGTCACAGCAGGGAAAGAAGTTTGTTTGCATTTGGATGGGGACTTTTTGTTTCCAAGGTGCAACGTACGGGGTGGGTCACGCTAATAAATGCCTCTGCTGTGGTCCTGGGGAGGAATTCTGCCTTTTCTTCCCCCTTCTCCTCCCATTTAATTCTTTTTTTTTTTTTTTTTTTTTAAATCTGGGTTTTTGGCAGTACCCCAGAATCACGTGACATGCCTGAGGCTACCAGGTGAGAGCCTTTTGGCTTGTATTTGCTTCCAGGAAGCGGAGCTTCCTGGTTCCTGGCTTTTAAAATTTTTTATTTAATTTATTTTGTTGGCCACAGTGTGCTGCGGCTTGATGTGGGAATCTCAGTCCCAGAGCGGGGACTGAACCTAGGCCGCAGTGGTGAAAGCGCCAAGTCCTAACCACTAGACCACCAGGGAGCTCCTGTTCCCGGCTTTTTTAGAACAGTCATCCCTAAACCTCCCTCGGTTGTCTGTAGCCATTTGTCTGTGTCGAAGTGATGTATGTTGTGTCTCATATTGTTACAGGAATTCAACCCTTTGCATCGTCTCATACATTCAGGAAGGGGAGGGGTGGAGACCTTGCCCTGGGGACCCAGGCCAGGAAGAAGAGGTCTCAGCAGACACTCAGTCCCCAGCACATCTGGTCAGTCCAGACAGAGTCAGTTCTCTTTACCTCGGTCTGGGTGGCTCCCTGCAACCTAGATTCAGCTTTTATCTTTCCCTTGTTTGCTCCTTATGTATTGTGCTGGACATCTTGGCTCAGAAGGTTGTTAACTAAGAAGACTTCTTCCTCTAGCTTTCTAGTTTTCATCTCCAAGCCTACCCTGATTTTTTGCCTTTTAAATATACTCCTTTTTTTTTGTCCTTTTGCCTTTTATGTAGAGCCGCACCCGGGGCACATGGAGATTCCCAGGCTAGGGGTCTAACAGGAACTGTAGCCGCCGGCCTACACCACAGCCACAGCAACGCGGGATCCGAGCCACGTCTGTGACCTACACCACAGCTCACGGCAACGCCAGATCCTTAACCCGCTGAGCAAGGCCAGGGATCGAACCCTCAACCTCATGGTTCTTAGTCAGATTCGTTAACCACTGAGCCATGAAGGGAACTCCAAATATACTCCTTTTTAAAGAGCAATTTGGGGTTCACAGCAAAGTTGAGCGGAAAGACAGGTATTTCCTATATGCTCCCTTCCCCCACCATCTCCCTCACTGTCAGCATCCCCCACCAGAGTGGTACTTTTGTTGCAGCTGAGGACCTACATCCACTCATCATTATCAGTAAGAGTCCATAGTTTACGTTCAGGTGGACTCTTGGTGTTATATGTTCTGTGGATTTGGACAAACGTGCAATGACACGTATGCACTGTTACGGCATTGTACAGAGCGGTTTCACGGCCCTGAAAATCCCTTGTGCTCTGCCTCTTCGTCCCTCCCTCTCCTCCTCCCTCTTAACCCCTGGCAACCGCTGATCCTTTTACTGTCTCCACAGTTTGCCTTTTCCAAAAGGTCAGCTATTCGTAATCAGACAGTATGTAGCCTTTTGACTGGCTTCTTCCATTCCGTAATGTGCATTGAAGTTTCCTCCGTATTTTTTCATAGTTTGATAGTTCATTTCTTTTTGGCATTGTATAAATCCTCCATTGTCTGGATGTACCAGAGTTTTATTCATCCATATGGGCATCTTGGATGCTTCCAAGATTTGGCAGTGACGAGTAAAGCATCCTTGTGTACTTTTTTTGTGTGGACATAAGTGTTCAGTTCCTTGGGGTAGAAACCAAGGAGTGTGATTGATGGGTTATCTGGTAAAGACTATGTTCAGCCAAACTGTCTTCCAAAGTGGCTTCCATCTTGCATTCCTTCTAGGATTGAATGAGAGTTCTCATGCTCCACACTCCTGTCAGCATTTGTTGTTGTCAGTGTTCTGGATTTTGGACCTTCTGATAGGTGTGTAGTGGTATCATGATTGTTTTAATTTGCATTTCTCTACTGACATATGATGTGGAACATCTTTTCATATGCTTATTTGCCATCTGTGTACCCTCTCTGGCCAGGTGTTGGTTCAGGTCTTTTGCCCATTTTAAAAATCACATTATTCTTTTTTTCCGCTGAGTTTTAGAAATCTCTGTGTATTTTGCATAACAGTCCTTTATCAGCTGTGTTTTTCGCAAACTTTTTTCTCCCAGTCTGTGGCTTGTCTTCTCATTCTCTTGGCAGTGCTTTTCGCAAAGCAGAAGTTTTTACTTTTAATGAAGTCCAACTTATCAGTTTTTTCTTTCATGGATCATGCTGTTGGTGTATATCAAAAAATCATCACCAGGAATTCCCGTTGTGGCTCAGTGGATTAAGACTCCGACTAGTATCCATGAGGATGCAGGTTTGATCCCTGGCCTTGCTCAGTGGGTTAAAGGATTTGGCATTGCGGTGAGCTGTGGTGTAGGTTGCAGACTTGGCTCAGATCTGGCATTGCTGTGGCTGTGGTGTAAGGCGGCAGCTGCGGCTCTGATTCGACTCCTAGCCTGGGAACTTCCATATACCATGGGCGTGGCTCTAAAAAGACCAAAAAAAAAAAAATTCATCACACACAAGGTAACCTAGGTTTTCTTCTTTGCTATCTTCTAGGAGTTTTATAGTGTTCTGTTGCATTTAGGTCTATGATCCATTTTGAGTTAATTTTGTGAAGGGTGTAAAGTCTATACCTAGATTGATTGATTATTTATTTATTTGTTTTACATGCAGAAGCCCCATTGCTCCAGCACCCTTTGTTGAAAAAGCTATCTTTTGTCTATTGTATTGCCTTTGCTCTTTTGTCAAGGATGAAGTGACTCTATTCTGTGGTGTATTTCTGGGCTCTCTATTCTGTTCCATTGATCTATGTGTCTTTTCTTTTGCCCATACCACACTGTCTTGATCATTGTCACTTTAAAGTCTTGAAGTTGGATATCTTCAGTGTTCTGACTTTCTTCTTCTCTTTCAATACTGTGTTGGGTATTTTGGGTCTTTTCCTCATCATATAAACCTTGCATCCAGTTTGTTGATATCCAAAAAAAAAAAAAACTTGTTTGGATTTTAACTGGATCTGTAGACCTGTGGACTCCATTGATCAAGTTAGAAAGAACTGAACTTTTGCTCCTTGGTGCAAAGAGTTCTTCTTAGTAAGGGTGAGTGCATGTGATGAAAGAAAACCTTTTATTCCACAGTATGATAAAAGCCTGAAAATGCAGGTATGTCTGCAAAAGACACATCTTGGCTTAAAATTTTTCTAAGTTATGCAAGACTCGTAACAAATGTTTTTCCCAGTACAAAAAAATTGTGTACCAGACCCTGGGGCCAGAGACAGAATAGAAAGGGAAAAAATGTTAAAATTGGGATTCAAGACACTGGTGACCATCTTCGTTACTAAATAATGTAAGAGAAATGTCATTCACGAAACTGAATCTGATGCTATCTCTTGATCTAGTCTAATGTCTCTCAACCTTTTTTATTATCACCTCTTTAAGGAGATAACTAAATTAAATTTTTTTTTTTTGTCATTTTTATGGCCGCGGGTTTATGGCCGCACCCGCGGCATGTGGAGGTTCCCAGGCTAGGGGTCTAATCGGAGCTGTGGCCACTGGCCTGCGCTGCAGTCACAGCAATGCAGGATCCGAGCCACGTCTGCAACCTACACCATAGCTCACAGCAACGCCGGATCCTTAACCCACTGAGCAAGGGCAGGGATCAAACCCGCAACCTCATGGTTCCTAGTCGGATTCGTTAACCACTGCGCCACGACGGGAACTCCTAAATTAAATTTAAATTAATGAGTTAATTAAATTAAAATGAAAGGGAACTTAATTTCTCCCTAATGAGAGAAATAAAAAAATCACAGATAATGTTTAGTCACAGATATCATTATCATAAATATTATTATAAAATATTATAATGTATTTCTGGATTGTACTTGCCTCATCTCTCACATGAATTACTATGATAAGCTCATAACTGGGCTTGAAATCTTTAAAATTTTTTAATTGGTCTACAGACCAAAGGACTTTGAGTAGAGAGTTTTTAAAAAAAATTTATTGGAATTTAGTTGATTTACAAAGTTGTATTAAATTCAAGCATACAGCCAGGTAAATCAGTTATATGTATACATATATCCATTCATTTTCAGATTCTTTTTCCATATAGGTTATTACACAGTATTGAGAAAATTTCCCTGTGTCATACAGTAAGTACTCATTACATGGCTATTCTATATATCAGTGTGTGTATATATAAATCCCAACCCTGTAAATTAACCCTCTCCTACCACGTTTGATAAACAGAAGTTTGGTTTTGAAATCTTTGAGTCTGTTTATAAGTTCTCTTGCACCCTTCCTTCCTTCCTGCCTGCTTGGCTTCCTTCCTTCCTTCCTTCCTGAACCCATGACATATGGAAGTTCCTGGGCCCAGTATTGAATCAGAGTCATATCTGTGACCTATACCATAGCTGTGGCAATGCTGGATCCCTTAACCTGCTGCCCTGGGCCAGGGATCGAACTGGTGCCTCTGCAGCTACTTGAGCCACTGCAGTCAGATTCATAACCCACTGCATCACAGCAGGAGCTCCTATGGTATCATTTCTATTAGAGTCCATATATTAGTTGTTTCATGTGATATTTGTCTTTCTCTGTCTGACTTACTTCACTTATAGTATGATAATTTCTAGGTCCATCCATGTTGCTGCAGATGGCATTATTTCATGCTTTTTTATGACTGAGTAATATTTCTTGCATGTATGTACCACATCTTCTTTATTCATTCCTTTGTTGATGGACATTTTGGTTGCATCCATGTCTTGGCTATTGTAAACAGTGCAGTGAACATTGGAGTGCATGTTGGCTGGAGGCTTTTTTGTTTTTCTTTTTATGGCCACACGGTGGCATGTGGAAGTTCCTGGGCTAGGGGTTGAATTGGAGCTGCAGCTGCTGGCCTATGCCACAGCCACAGCAATGTGAGATCTGAGCCACATCTGTGACCTACATATAGCTCACAGCACTGCTGGATCCTTAATCCACTGAGCGAGGCCAGATTGGGCCTGGTTCCTCGTGGATACTAGTTAGGTTTGTTACCCCTGAGCTACAATGGGAACTCCCTGAATGGAGGTTAATTTTTGGTTTGAGACTGGTAGGTAGGAGGGGTGAATTTTGGCATCCTTCTTGATATTTCCTTGCCACTTTGTTCCTGGGTTTTCACTTTACATTTGGATTTAGTATGATAGCCATGACTTTGTCACCACATTGTGCCTAAATTCTGTAGCATCTCATTGTAGGCCTCTGTCAAGGGGCTGCTTGATACCTAATTCCTCTGGCCTCTTTGCACCCATCCATAAGAGCTGAGCCTGGCACTTTGCTTTCTTCCACATCTACATGTACTGTGCTTTTCTCCATGATTGCTTTTTAGTGCTTTTCTATCTATTCAGAAAACCCTCTATATCTTTGCAGCCAACACAAACATCTCTTTTTCATTAACAACCAGCTTAAGAACCATGTCTTGTTTTATTCAGCCCCACATTCACCTCTTCTCAACAGATCAGTTGCCCTTCGTCTATGCTACACAGTCTCACCTTTGTCAAGACGTGTGTGTGTGTGTGTGTGTGTGTGTGTGTGTGTTTTCTTTTTAGTTCACGTGGGTGCTTGCTGTTTTACATCTAGATTGTAAATTATTCTTTGAAAGGGAAAGTTCTTTCTCTCGTCACTAGGAATTCTAAGATCTGTACTGATTCCATAGAAAATGGTCAGGAACCACTTCTAGTCTTGAAAACTCTGCTATATGTTAGAAATCACTCATGTTGGGAATCATTAAGGAAATTTCACATTTGTCTGCTGTTGCCATATTTAAGCTGCACTTTGCAGGAGGTAGACTGGATTAGGTCTTAAGAGTTTTTATTCCATGAACCAATAGAATCTCAAGTACACACACACATACACACATACACACATATATGTATATATATATATACGTATATATATAGGCATTGAATTATGTTGTTAACTTTTTTATTTTGCCAATTGTGGACAAAATGCTAACAACTATCTCATGTTGTTATATTATTTCATAAAAAGGACACTAACACACCAAAAGAATAGGAATGACATAATCTTACATTTCTATATAGTCCTTCAAATTGAATAAACTTAATGAAAAGCTTACTGTATTTTCCATATTGTTCCTAAATTTTCCACCTATGGGAGAAAATGAGTGTGCCCTAGTGGTTTTTCAACGGTGAGCTGATCAGAGCTAGCCTGCTCTTATTTGGTCCATTCCAATATCTCTGCCTTATTCTGGAAGTGGCCCAGTGGCCCCAAATAATATTTAAAAATCCATTACTATGGCAAATAAAGTGATAGGAACTGTGTCCTGACCATTTCCCTATCGCTGTCATTATATATATACATTTGAAAGTCAAGTAGAAAAATGCTCTAGTGTTGTTGGTGTCATACTGACTTTTGCATTATCTATGACACAACTCCATCCGCAACTTATTGTGGCCTTTTTTTTTTGTTTTATCTAAAGACTTTTGTAAAGCTGATGTATTGAACATCAATATTTATAGCAGTTGGCATTTTGTTCCAAAATTTAACTTAATGAAAACGGTGCACCCAATTTCATTCAGCGGATTTAGATGGGAACAGCTGTGTGTCTGCATTTCTGCATCATATTTATTGGGATTCTAGAACAGCTGGTGTCCTGGAGAATATGGCCATGGAGAATATGGAATAAGCTCTTGCCCAAATGACGGAACATCAACTCTGATGTCCTCAAAGAAATGATGGTGCTTACAAAGTCACCACAGAGATTTTGTGTATTCCTTTTGGTCAGCAGGGCACACACAGCGGGAGTTGGAACCACCAGTCAACTGTGTTCCCACTTTGCTTTCTGGAGCCAGGTGTGTGGTCTTTGGGATGCTCGGTTGCACTTGATTTGTTAAATGCATGACACTCTGCATAGCCTGGTCCATGCATGTGAAGTTTCTAATCTCTGCATGTGAGAAGTTTCAGGGGCAAGATATTTATTTCACCTCGAGGTGGATTGTGTGTGACCAAGCCATCGAGAGATGGGGCCATTTTAAAGTTCTGCCCACTCTCTTGGGCACCCATATCAGAGGCCTCCCAGCCCTGGGGAGTTTATTGAATCAGTGAATTAACCCTCTGCTAACAGGACATCTCGGTTAAAGAAAACATTCTGATTTCTAAAACATGCCCATCATCTTCCATACTACTGTGAATTATAGAAATATTTGAGCATTATTGTATGTAACCTTTAAATGAATTCTGCAGTTATTACTTCCCCATTTCTTAACACTTTAATGGGAACATTTTTATAACAAAACAGTGAAATATTTAGTGGTTTTCTTGCCAACCTTTACCAGATTTAATTATGCTTTTTTTTGGGAGGGGGTTGTTTCAAATGAAGAAAACATTACTGAAGGCTTGACCTCTTCTGTCTTGCTGTTATAGTCTGTTATCGAACAGGCCATATGGTATTGTTTGAGGGGTGAACACAATAGTCAGTGTGGGAGGGAAAGTTCTGGCGGGTCTGGGATAGACTTACTAAGTGGGGATGCCATCGTGATGTGAGTTCAGAGGGGTGATCGCACCTGTGAGAAGTAAGGGAGGACGTGGAGGGAGGCACCCGTGAATGGCACGCTGGAAGAGATCACCCCTTTTATTCCAGGTTGTGGGAGTGGTCACCCAGGAGAGGTTAGAGGTCCATGATTCAAAGCATCTGTAAGCATTTTGAGTGTTTTTGAGGAAGAATACAATGGCTTAGATAGAAATGTGTTCCAGTTCAGATCTCTTGCTGCCTCTTATCATCTATGATTAATTTTCCCATGACTTAGTCTTCTCACCTGTAAAAGTGGACTAATAATGCCAGTTATTCCTGGGCTACTGAAAAACCTTTGCTGTCGTTCAGAATACAGCCTGACAGAGGCGCTTCCATCACTAGGTCACATGGCCTTCAAGTGCGTGGGGGTCTCCCATCTCAGATAGCCGGAAGGGGAGGAGCATGGAAGTGAGACCTGAAAGTGGCTTATCCATCTTACAAGCAGACTCCATTGGCTAGAACTCATTGCTGCAAGGGAGGCCCACAAAATGGGGATTAGCTGTGTGCTCAGGGAGAGGAAGAAGGAAGCAACACAGATTTTGGTAAAGATTGGACAGTCTCTAGTACCAGGTATGCTAGCACTTAAGAGAGTGTTTTGGTTACCATGACCCCTAAGTTTAAAGTACTCTTGTATGCACAGAAAAATATTCATTCATGCATTCACTTGTTTAATCACGCCACATGTATTTGTTTTTTTTTTACTTTATTTTATTATTTTTTTATTTTTGCATTATAGCTGGTTTACAGATTTCTGTCAGATTTTCCAACTGCACCATGTGGTGACCCGATTACATGTACATATATGGATTTGTCACATGTAATTAGATATAGTTCCTCGTGCATTACAGTTGGAGCTCCTTGCTATTCCATCATTAAAGCACTAGTTATCCCCACTCCCTCCCACCCCTCCCCCACCCCTCCCCCGCCCCCTT
>PVHT020000078.1:7225170-7296194 GCA_004024745.2 Catagonus wagneri | reverse complement strand
GGACCTCTAATACTATGTTGAATAACAGTGGCGAGAGTGGACATCCTTGTCTTGTTCCCGATTTTAGTGGGAAGGCTTTCAGCTTTTCTCCATTGAGTATTATGCTTGCCGTGGGATTTTCATATATGGCCTTTATTATGTTTAGGAATGTTCCCTGTATTCCCACTTTGATAAGAGTTTTGATCATGAATGGATGTTGTAATCACGCCACATGTATTTGTTAAAACCTACTATGTGTCATTCATTAAGCTAAATTCTGATAGCCAAAACTGAGGTGACTTTGATTTTTTTTTTTTGGTAGCAAAAGAGAGAAACTTCAAAATTTCAGAGCAGAGATGTCTTGTGTTGCTTCATAGCCTATAATTGAAAGCAGAAGTCATGAAAAACTCTTGTTTCTTTTGCATCAGTCTTATGCATCTTCCAGGTCTCCTTTCTGACTTGGCGCAGTCCTGACTGAGCACGTAGTAAGCATTCAAATATATCTGTTGATTAACAGTATATTTATTAGATCAAGGAACAAGTGTGCCTGAAACCCATTAATAAATATGAGTCATTCTCTCCAATATGTTCCCTAAAAGGATTTGAATTCCAAGAGGATATATTTTTTTTTATTAGGGATTTTGGCTAAATTCATTGACCACTTCATTTAGTGCTGTGTAGACAGGACCTTTAGTTCTTGGGGTAATAGATCTTATGGGACCAATTATGTTTTATCCAGGAAAGTAAATTTCCCTCTTCTGAATGAGATCTGATTTTCATCAGATAGGTTTTCTTCAAGATTATTTTGTGAAAGAAATGTCCAGAAGCTTCTGACTCAATTCAAGTTTAGCTTCTCCTCCTCTGCCTGTATCCCTGTGGTGTCTGCCTGGGTCAGAAAACAGGCTGAAATTCCTTTTGGGAAGCTCCCATTAAGGCATACTGGGCTAAAAGTGTGACTCTCGTTGGAAAATGAATGAAAGGATGCTGGGGCATGACTTTTCTCAGAAGAATAAATTAAGGATTAATATTGCATATCAGCTAGAGTTGGCCAGTGGTTATTCTTTGCACCATGGTTTCTCAAATAACAAAATCTTTGGGTGAATCACAGAAGTAAAAGGAAGGAAGGAAAGAAGTAGACCAGTTCAGGGGGGTAAATTGTATGGGAAAATATTCTGAACCACCGAAAGCATATTTTAATTAGCCACAATGGAACAAGCACTAAATTAACTATGCTTTGGACTCCAGATACCTTGAAGCAGCTAGAGGGGCTTTGGGGGATGAATAGCTTTAATTTTGTCCAAAGAAAACCATTATACAACACATCTGTTGGTGGTTAACAGATCTTCAACATGTCTAAATGACTGAAAATATACTTCTAAGGAATACAGCTTTGAATTCAGCAGCAGAAAGGAAAACTTATTAAAAAATGGATCTTCCAGACTTATGAGAACTTCTAGAACTACCGCAAGAAAAAAATTCCATCAGCCTTCATAGCACCTGTAGGGAACCCGGCAATCCAAGAACATTTAAAATAGCTTCTAACCCTAGGCACTAGGCCAGCAAAAGTGTATGCTTGTAATAATTGGGCGGGCAAAACTGTTGACCTTTGAAGGCTCTCAATTCTGTATCATATACTTTCTTTTCTTGTCTGGGTAGTTTTCTCCTTAGCAGATCTTACAGGGCACTGCAGCTGGGAAGAAGCTTGTGTGTGGATTGGGAGTGGGAATGGTGCTGACTCAAGATGTTTCCCTGGAAAGGCTGGTTGTTAGAGCAGAGAAGAATCTAGAAGTGGTTTTCATAGCTGCTGGGCTCCTGCCTCCAGGTTACCCTGTTAGCCATCTTGATGTTGTTTTTCTCTCAGTTGGGGGGAGATGCAGTGGTTCTCAATGCTGGCTGCATGCTCAGAGCTTTTAAAAAAAGAAGATGCCAAGACACATGCAGATATTTGATTGATTTGGGTTAGGATCTAACCGTGTGTATTTTAAGATGGTTCTCCTGTTGTTGTGCTGTCTGCATTGTTTAAGATCATCCTCAGGTTGTTGTGCTGTCTGCCTTGAAAACCACAGAGATAGCTCTATATTACCAAGCCCCTGGGGACAGTCACATACTGGACAGGTTGTTTTCCCCTAGAGTCACTTGCAGTTTGTCTTTTTCAAAGCCCAATTCGATGTCTCCGCCCTTATCATCAACTTTCCTACTAGGAGACATTTTTGGGATAGATGTAACATTATTCTTTTAATAGTTCCCATTTTTCATTTGGTCCATATTACTTGTAATGTGCCATTTCCACTACCACAATTAGCTGGAATAATCCACACTGGCTTCTGATTAGGGCCAAGTTAGCTTCTCTCTGATGCTTTGAATTATGTTATGGTTTCATTGATCTATTGTCAGTCAGTATATGGGAATAAAATTTGTACATATTGTACATAGTGTGTGATGGTAGAGTCTGGCATGTGGAGTTCAGTGACTCTACAGTGAAAATATCCAAACCACGTCTTTATCTAGACCTTTCCTTGTATGTGTACTCTCATTCTTTTGGCTGAATGTATATACCTTTTTATATGCTGTAGTTTATGCAAACCATATTTTGAAAATGCAGTCGAATTGATAAGTTGGCTTGTTGAGCTAATCCTGCATCTTTGTGTGTATTTTAGCTTATGGTCTTAACTTATAGTCCCATAGTCTTGGTTCCCTACAGACTGAATTGTCTTGTTCCCTATATGGTAGAGCCACTTATTTGCTGGATCGAAACTTAGGAAAATCTTCTTAGGAAAGTCAGTTGTAAACATCAATGGTTATATGGGATAGATTGTGAGCCTATTATTTGCTTTGTTAAAGGGATTATCACAGACTTTCTTTAAGAATCTGATTTACTGAGGTATTTAAGTTGGGTCACACATACCTGCAGAAGTATATGATAGCTGTTGGACTGGCTTCCCCAAGGAACACCCATATGGTATTTCATAAGAAACTTCATTGCAATTTTACATAAAACAATAAAGGTTCATAAGGGTAGTTGTCATGATTAGTAGATGAAATGCTTGGCTAGTTCTAAAGACGACAGACCTGGGAGGCTAGAGGAAGGAGAATGTATTAGAAGTGGCACTAGACTGGGAGCTGGGGACAGCCTGGAGTTGGTCTTCTGCTTGCTCTATCTGTGAAGTGGCTTGACTGAGCTAGACTATGCCTCACTTTTTTTCTAGTCATAACAGCCTAGGTTTTTGTTCACTACCATCTTTTTGCATCTTTGTTTCTGTGTATTGGATGATTGCCTCATCGTGGTTAGGACCAGCATTTATATGATCTTATGGGGCATTTCACCGCTTCTCATTCTCATTAAGTTCACTGATGGTCTTTAAAGGATTGTTAATTGTTTATTTTAATAAAATCAGACTCTTTGTGATCTTCTCAAGCTATCTTAGGAGGAGCTAGTTACTGAGTGCCATATAGGAAGAGTTGTGAATCTGGGGAATTTTGAAAGAAGGGAGTGAGTGAGAAGTTTAGGTGGGGGAAGTGTATGAAAGAACATGGGAACAGTGGAAGAAGGTAGAAATGGGGAGAGGTTTTATTTAAAGCCTCCTTTACTTGACTCCATTTGCAGTTGAAATCCACGCAGATGCCAAATCTGTATTATTTTTTAGAAAAAGTTCCTGAATTGTGGTTGTTACTTTGAGGCTTTTCCCAACTGTTTGAAAATAAAGGTTATGGAGAACAAATCTCCTGCAAGTTAATCTACCTGAGTCCAAATGCCAGCTTTGCCAAGTGTCCAGGCTATATAACTCTGGGCTGATGTCAGACTGGAGATCAGAGCACAAACAGATTTCTATTTTTGCTAATCCCTTACCGACTCTCCTGGGCTCTACCAAAGCCAAATTCAAGAAGGTCTTAGGGGATGTGGCTTCAGAACTGGCCGGAAGGGAGAATGCTTTAAAATTTCTATGGGGTTTTTCTGTTGTTTCCACTCCATGGAGGTCCAGGATGAGACCCCATCTCCCCATGAAGCAGCAGGTAAAAAAGGAGATCAGCTAGACGTATGGACAGGACCAGTGATCACATCACTGGGGAAGCAGCTCTGGGGACAGGTTCTATTAGCATTGAATTAAGAATTTTCAGAAAACTGGAAAATGTGTTGTAATGAGATAGTCTGCCCTTTTGGTTTCTTTTTAAAAATTCTTTTTTTTTTGGTCTTTTTTGGGGCACACCTGTGGCATATAGAAGTTCCTAAGCTAGGGGTCAAATTGGAGCTGCAGCTGCTGGCCTACACCACAGCCACAGCCACAGCAACGCCAGATCCAAGCCTCATCTTCAACCTACACTGCAGCTTGCAACGATGCTGGATTCCTAACCCACAGATTGAGGCCAGGGATCGAACCTGCATCCTCATGGATACTAGTTGGGCTCTTAACCCACTGAGCCACAACGGGAACTCCCCCAAACTCAAAAAATACATTACACATGACTCTTTTGATCAGTTCGTTTCTCTTTAATCAAGCATTAAAACCACTGGATATGTTTACAGGTTGGAGGAGTTGGGACTATCTCAAGGAACATTTTAATTTTTGTGTTCTACCTTTTGCCCTCCCCTTAGTTCACTGACCACTGCTTTGGGCTGGAATCCTTCTCCCAGGTGCCTGGTGATGCCTCCTGAGACTCGGAGATCCTCCCCTGTCACTCACTGCCTGGGCAGGGTGTCATGCTCTGAGCTCTTTGATTTTCTCCTTCATTCGACCTCTGGCTTCCTTATTAAACAACATTCTGTTTCCTCAGAGCTTGATAGGACATGGGCCAACCTAGTAAACTGATTCAGGATAAAGAGTTCAGAGGCCACAGTGGTCCAAAGGAAGGGCCCACAAACCTTGTCTTTGAAGGGCCTGGTAGTACATATTTTAGGCTTTGTAGGCTTGACATTGCTGACACAGCAGCTTGACTTTGTCTTGTCGTGAGAAAGTAGCCATAGAAGTGCACGTAGCTGTATTCCAAGAGACCATTATTCATGAAACACCGAAATGTGAATTTCATACAATTTTCATTTGACATTGAATATTTCTCTTTCAACCATTAACACACATGAAACCATTATTAGCATATGGACCATACAAAAATCGGTGACAAGCTGGGTTTGGCCCTGGGACCGTAGTTTGCTGACCCTAGGTCTAAAGTCTAAGTTCCTTCAGATAATATTTCTGTATATCCTAGGACATTACATTTCTTTAACCAAAGAGATAATTAGCCATTTCAGGCACTGTGTGTGTGATGGGTAGCGGGGAAGCTTTCAGCAGCTCTCAGTCACGGCTCAGAGACCACTGCCTGTCTCTCTTGCTTCCATAAGATCAGCTGTGGAAAGAGCCCCATCATTCAACTGCATCTGGTCAGCCCCATGTAAACCATAGAGCAGGTTTCACTGGATAAAGAACCCACATTTCTCATTTAGGTTTTAGAATGCAAAGAAGCTCTGATTCACAATATGAGTCAATTATAGCGTCCCAGTGGTTTGCTTTTAGAAATATCCTATGTCCTGCTCTATTACTTGTCCAGAGTGGTATACCTTTCTTGTGCCCTTCTTTTGAAGTTATGCTAACTGTATGGACTATGTAGCAACCTTAAAAATCCCAGTGGCTCAATAAGTAAAGGTTTGCCACACTCCAGTGCAGAGTAATGGCAGTGGGTTGGGGGTGGGGGTACAGTTGGGGGAGTTCTTCAGGGAACTAGGCTCCTTCATCTGGTGGTTTTGTCATTCCCCAAGGCCTTAGAGTATCCCACTGACACTCTGTGTTTGGACGGCAGACAACAGGATATGTGGAGGATCTTGTGAGGGGTGCTTTAGGGGCTAGACTGGAAGCCAGGCTAAAGAGGTGTTGGCCTTGACTCCTCTTCGTGTGGGCCTCTCAATGGGGCTGCTTGGACTTCCTTCCAGCATGGTGGCTGGATTGCACAAGCAAGCAAAACCAAAAAACAGGAATGAGAAACTGTCAGTCTGGAAAGTGGCATAGCATACACACCCTTCTGCTGTATTCTGTTGGTCAAGCAGTCCCAGAGACAATTATGATTAAAGAATTGAGGGTAACCATCTTACTTCTTCCACCAGAATAGTTTCAGAGAGTTTGCAGCCACTTTGAATCTCCCAGAGTGTTATGTTAAGAGTTGATATGAGTAAATGAGCATGATGCTAACACAGAAGTCCATCTCTAGTCACGTCCACTGTGAACTACGATTGGCCATCCCAGGGAAATGTTGGAGCTACCAGTTGATTCTCTAAAGCAAGGCTCAGCAAAATACAGTTTGTGAGTCATATCTGGCCAACGTCAATCTTTATCAATAAAAGTTTATTGAAACATAGTTGTGATCAGTCATTAGTTGTGGCTGCTTTCAGGCTACAACAGCAGAGTTAAATAATTGTGATAGAGGCTGTATGGCCTGTAAAGTCTAAAATGCTTACTCTCTGATTTTTATAGAAGTTTATCAATACCTCCAAAGAAACTTAGAGAATGACCATCATTCGGTCTCGGGGCAATCCGCTTTTAAAAGCAGCATCTGCCTGCATGAGTGACCTGAAGGCAAGCAAGTTACTGATAACCAGGAGTTGCTCTGGCTTTGATAACAGAGCCCTTTAAGAGTGTGCATATTGTGCATTTTGCCATCAAATCACCCAACTCTCTGGCAGGATGGAATTTTCTAGTCATTGTCTTGGCGACCTCTGTCCAGAACCTGGCAGCAAGCTGTATATTCTCCTTTACCTTCTTCCTGGGCACCTTCAACTCCGTCACTGCAGTCGTGGTTGCAGTTGGCAGGACCTGGAGCATGTTTTTCCAGCCTGGATAACTTGGATGGGGCTGCTGCAGGAGGCTCTGGAGTGGAGTTGGTCTGGATTTTTCTGTGGGTCTTCTCAGACATTGCTAATATTATTGTTTTTTTTTTTTTTTTTTTGTCTTTTTGCCTTTATGTAGAGCCGCACCCGCGGCATATGGAGGTTCCCAGGCTAGGGGTCTAACAGGAGCTGTAGCTGCCGGCCTTCGCCATAGCCACAGCAACACGGGATCCAAGCCGCGTCTGCGGCCTACACCACAGCTCACGGCAATGCCGGATCCTTAACCCACTAAGCAAGGCCAGGGATCGAACCCGCAACCTCATGGTTCTTAGTTGGATTCGTTAACCACTGAGCCACGAAGGGAACTCCTAATATTATTGTTGATGGAGAAAGATCTCTCTCTTGACACCCTTTCTTCTAAAGTACAGTTCCAAGCGCTGGTCTTATGTTTTCTCTATGCAGTTCTAGGTTCTTGGTGGCATATATGTGTACATGCTGTAGGATATATTAAAAGTGAAGAATAATCATCACTCACTTGAAACTGACATTTGGAATTCTCTCTGTTTCTCTGCTCCCCCCCCCCCCCGTGGAGCCCCCACTTTAACAGGGTAAGCATTTACTTTGAAAATTCACATATCAAAAGCCTAATTGTAGGAAGCCCAAGAGTCAATTTTCACCCCTCCCCTACCCCTCCCTGGAGGGCTTGTGGTCACACCAGTGGCTTAGACACCTGAGAAAGATGCTTTAAATTCCAGGTGTTGTGTTCTGCTTGTACATCATGAGTCTCTTGATTGACATTTTGGGTACACACATGTGGATGAGGATCTTTGCTTAACCTATGCTTTGTCATCTCATCATTCATTACCAAGGAATAAACAGAAACCTAAAGATTTCATTCCCTATGGCAACAAGAGACTTGAAAGTATCCAGGACAGAGACATTCTGCCTTCTTTAGACTCCACATCAACACGACATGTGTTCTCCTTTATTATATTATTATTATTATTTTGCAAATTCTAAGTATATATTTTTTAGCCATGCCTTTGACAGGCATGCAGAAGTTCCCAAGCCATGATTGAACCTGAGCCATAGCAGTGACCCAAGCCACAGCAGTGACAATGCTGGATCCTTAACCAGCTAGGCCACCTGGGAACTCCTAGGTTGTTTTTTGATTTTGTTCCTTTGATTTGTATTAATCCAAAACAGGCTGTTAATCCAAAACAGCAGAAATATTCACTGATTTGATCCTTTGATACTTTGTAAATGTTTAGCCGAAGCCAGAATTGCAGAGGTGATAATGAAACGACAGTGTGTGTTAGGTGGCCCTCTGCCCACCCCCCCAACTGTAGCCCATCCAGTCAAGCCAGGTCACCATTAGCACACGGTGTAACTGTGTTATTACCCCTACATTCTTTGGCTTCTCTTAACCACACTGGAAACAGTAGAGGCTTTATTAGAAAAAGGAAGTGGCAGGGGAGACAGGTATAGGACTTAACCGCTTAGAAACATCCTCTCCTCCAAGGTAAATGTGTACATTCTCTCCTTAACAGATGGTGAAAGCACGCTGGAAGGTTCTTATAAGAAAACACAGCTAGTCATATGCTCACAATCAAGGAACTGTCCTCTTCTTTTCATTTTTCTTTTTAGGGCTGCACCCATGGCATATGGAATTCCTGGGCTGTGGGTCAAATTGGAGCTGCAGCGACTGGCCTACACGGCAGCTCACAGCAACACCAGATCCTTAACCCACTGAGCAAGGCCAGGTATCGAACCCTAGTCCTCATGGATACTAGTTGGGTTTATAACCTGTTTAGCTGCAATGGGAACTCCAGGAACTGCCTCTTCTACCTGCAGAGATGTCCATCATGCCTTCCCATATGAAGCCAGCTTGACTAGCTGAATCAGTTTGGACACCACTGGGGTGACCAGTGATCCAGCGGAGTTACCCTGACATTTACTCTGGTGTTCTATTTGGTACCTCAGTTCAGTTGACTCATTAGTACCCTAGTGTGGTTAAAAAAGCTGATGATCCCTTTCAAATAACCAAACATATAGTATAAAATACCTCTGCTTTGGAGAGTTATTTAGTTTGTTTCATCCTTGGTATCTTTATCAAGGAAGTAAGAATGAGGACTCTTGTCACTCCTGAGTATAACATTTTGCAGATAAGGAAACAGGCAGAGAAGCAGCTGATGTCTTGCTTGAGTTCTCTGAGCCAGCCTTTAACAGCCACTCAATCACAACTTTCTTTTCTGTCTTTCTGCTTCCCAGTCTTGGGCTACATTTTCTCTGCTTGATTCCTGCCACACTCTGGGTGGGCCTATGTGACGGATGCATGGCTTTCAGCTCTGGCTGCTAAAGTTCTTGGTTTTCCTCTTTCCTTATACAGTCTCCTCTGCTGAACTGTCCTGTGCTTGTGATTAAGAGACACTTGTTCCCCTAGAAGTAGTCAGCAGTCATTCCTCTTGGGCAGAGGCTCATTCTTTGGGGGCCCTGCTGTTGGCTGGCATCAAGCTTGAGAGAAGAGAGTGGAGCGTCTCTCTGTGAGGCAGAAAGAGAAATCTGTGGGCTGCTGAGAAGTTGGAGAGGAAGGAGGGAAAAGAGCTGCGGGACGGTGGCATGCTATACAGTACATGATGCAACCCTCCCATCGACCCGTGACATCACTTAACTTGGACACCGTTTTGCAAAATCTGATTTCTTTGTGTAAACCAGAGAGGAGGCTTAGTTCCTGACTGAGCTAGTGTGGAGTGAAACAGGGACAATTTGCTAAACACTGAGGGCACTGAAACTGAATTGAATTGGAAGAGACCTCACAGAAACCAACCCCAAGGGAGTTTTGGAACCCATGGGAGGGGCTGAACTGTAGCAGGCTATGGAATTGCTTGCTCAGGTCAGTCAATCAATCAATCAAAATCAAATCAATCAATCAATAAAAAATAAAAAATCAGTAAATGCTCTTGAGGATTGGGAAAGCCACAGATGACATCTGGGGTACACAGGTCTATCTGTTCAAAGCAAAGAAGCTTTGGTAACTATTGAGTGAAAACATTTATGGAATCCTTTATTCCTCCAGTAGGGAGGTTTGAACTTGACCAGAAGTTCTCACCCATTTCTTTCTGGAGCTGAACTTAGGATGTGTTTGAATGAGGTCAGCAGAGAAGGACCTCTCTAACCACTGTGTTCTAGGGGTGGGGTGCAGGGAACAAGGTCAGAGTAGCTGGTGGACTTATGGATAACTGGACTGTAACCTTCTGTGTGCCTATCTTTGTTTTTCTGTGTCTTTTCTCTCTCTTTCATAAGAAGGCAATTCAAGCTGAAGAAAGCAGGATGGAGAGTGATATAGTGGAGCCAACGGGGCTGGCATTTTTCCTCAACAGAGGAAGTGCCTCCGTTTTTCTGATCCTTCTCCCCAAGGCTAAGATGCCTTCACCAACTTCTTCATCAATTGGAAATAAGGAAATAAATTCCTTTTTTAATTTTATTTTAAAACTTTAAAGTATAGTTGGTTTACAGTGTTTTGCTAATTTTTGCTATATAGCACAGTCACTCAGTCATACACACACACACACACACACATACACACACACACACACACACACACACACACACACACACACACTCACTCACTCTTTTGTTAAATTTTATTTTCCATCATGGTCTGTCCTAGGAGGTTGGATATAGTTCCCTGCCCCAGCAGGACCTTTTTGTCTATCCATTCTAAATGTAATAGTTTGCATCTACTAACCCCAAACTCCCCGTCCATCCCTCTCCCTCTGCCCTCCTCCTTGGCAACCACAAGTGTGTTCTCCATGTCTGTCTTTTTCTGTTTTGTAGATAGGTTCATGTGTGCCATATTTCATTTTATTTTTTAAATTAAGGTAGATACATAGTTTTATTATTTATTTATTTAGGGCCACACCCACGGCATGTGGAAGTTCCCAAGCTAGGAGTCAAATCAGAGCTGCAGCTGCTGGCCTACACCACAGCCATAGCAACACAGGGTCCAAGCAACGTCTGCGACCTTCACCACAACTCATGGCAATGCCAGATTCTTAACCCACTGAGCAAGGCCAGGGATCAAACCCACATCCTTATGGATACTAGCAGGGTTCATTACCATTGAGCCACGGCGGGAACTCCATGTATGCCATATTTTAGATTCCACCCTTGCACTCTGGCTCAGTGCCAGTATCAGGATCTGGGATGAAGAATAGGAGGAAGCAGAGCCCGAGGAAGGCTGGGAAGCAAGAAGCTGGTAAAACTTATGGAGTATCCACAGCTTTAGACTCTTATACATTTTAATCCCTTGACGATGGCATTATTTTCTTTAGCTTAAAAATGAAAAGAACAAGTCTTTTTGTATAAATAAGGGAACTAAGACACAGAAAGATACCCAGTGCCACTGGATACCCAGCAGTGTTGAGCCGAGGGGAGAAACGGTGCATAACAGGAGGTGTTTGAGGAACACGTCTTCCTACTTCATGACTTGCCTTGGGCTGGCTATTGTGGCGGGGTGAGAGGTGGGGAGGAAAAGGCAAAAACTGAGTGAATCAGGGAGGGAGAATAATCAGATTAGGGGGAAGGCTGAACCTGAGAGAGAAAAGAGAAAAGTTGCAAAGAGGAAGTGAGGAGAAATGAGAGAAGAGCTCCTTTTTGTAGCAATAGGTATTTTTAGGTGATCGCTCTTTGTGCTCTGTCAAAAATGAATGCAATAGGATGTCATAATCGAAAGTCGGCCACACCATTGTGCATGGGCTGGAACGAGTTTTAAAAAATCAAAACAGTCTAGGAGAGATGCTTTATTTTTCTGACTTAGAAAAAGTTGCAGATAAATGTGCTTCTGATCAGAGGGGAAGCAAGAAGAGGGCACTGGGCCAAACATATGCAGGCAGGTGCTGTGCAAGTTCTCCACACGGCTCTGCTAGAGCAGCCTGCGGGCGACCTCGGCGTGGAGAGGAAGATGTGTGTTTCTCTGAGAACACGTGGGGAGAAGGATGAGACCTCCCAGCCGATCTGGATTCGATATCAAGATGATATTTGAGTGCCTCACTGCAGAGGTGTCGGAATGGGCCATTCCCTCTCCACAGCTCGTCCCGCCCCACCCCCGCTCCTGTACCCAAACTCACTCATGTCCCGAGTGTCGTTTATCTTGCAACAGGGGATGGAAACCTTTTTATCTCCTGGAATAAGGAGGTCACTGAACATCAATGTTGGCGGATTTTGAAAAAATAGCAGAAAATGAGTCTGTCTCCTGGCCTACTCCCCTGTCCTTAGAACAAGCAAGATTTTCTGCTTTGCCTCTTAACCTTTTGTCGTTAGCAAAGGCAAGGTCAGGGAGATGAAGCATAAGGAGATGGGGTGCATTTATACCATCTCAGAACAGGTGTGGTGGGGTCCTGTCTTCAGATGAAGTGGGTGTTTCAGTTGCCTAGGGTTGTTGGTAACAAATTACCATAACTTTGGTAACTTAAAACAACAGAAGTTTATTATTTCGCAGGTTTGGAGGCAAGAAGTTCAAAACTGAGGTGTCAGCAGTCTTGGTCCCTCTGAGTCTCCTGGCAGAATCTTTCCTTGGCTCTTCCTTTCTTCTGGTGCTGGCCCGCAGACCTTGACATTCCGTGGCTTCTGGCCACATCACTCCAGTCTCTGCTCCGTCATCACGCCGGGTGCTCCTTGTGTGTCTCTGTCTCCACGTGGTGTTTTCCTCTTTTTATAAGGATACCAGTCATATTGGAATAGAGCCCATCCTAATGAGCACAACCTAATGGGATTGCATCTTCAAGGATCCTATTTCCAAGTAAAGTCACAGGTACCAATGGGTTAAAGCCTTTGTGTGTGTGTGTGTGTGTGTGTGTGTGACAATTCAGCCTGTACCAGCAGGTATTCAGGCCTGGGCAGGGGGTAACAGGAAATGGAAGAGGGGCAGAGTTGGTTGAGATGTGTTGTAGACCCTGGTTCACTCCAAGGAGGCAAGTTTGAGGCTCATAATAGAGAAGGGCTGCAGGTTCAGTTGTCAGGGACTCTGGGGGGCTCAGCTCACAGATGGATGCTGCTCTGAGGCCCAAGAGATGCAGTATGCAGAAAGGGAGAGAGACTTTCTTCACTTTTTCATGCGGTTGTGACTTTGGCACATTGAGGACCCCAGGGACACAGCACTCCTTGGTACCTTGAAGGCTGGCAGAGTCCAGGGTGCTGGGAGATTATTAATGGGGACAAATGGCAGTGTCAGAATGAGACCCTCTCAAGATGTTCTGGGGTAAAAGAGAAAAGCCCCAAGGATCCCTGAACTGTTGGCTCTTTAGTAGAACAGCCATGAAGATAATTGTGTGAACTGGGAGAATATGGGAGTAGAAGGGGGTGCCGTCAAGTCCCGCCTGACAACGGGGACTTGTCAGGCAAACCAGACACACGGTCTCCCAGCCCTTCAGAGAGGTGTGTAATGTGAGTAGGACACCCTCATTCTTTCCTGACGCTAATCACAGGCACAGTGGGCCTTTAGGAGTATACTCTTTTATTGAATTGAGTTGGTTTAGAAGTGGGTTACAGGCTCAGTGAAGTTTACTGTTTTGATTTCAGTCTTAACTTTTTAAAAATGCCCTTTAGGGTAACTGAAATGATCTGGGCTTCTGGCGTTGGTCTAAACTTCAGAACAGCACCCCTTTGTTGAGACAGTGCAGGGACTGCCAGAAAATGCTCAAGTGCTGATCACACTGGGGCAGAGCGGGGAGCTGGAGAGGAAAGTGGTCTCCTGCCATCAGACCTTTGTTATTGGTGGATCATTAGAACCGCAGGTGATCACCTTTGAACTAGACCTCGAGGGGATGAGGGTTCTGCTGAAGAGTTGGGGATTGGGAAGGGGATTGTTGGCTGCTTGCCTGGTTCCAACCCCTGACTGAGGGCTGAGGATTAGAGACAGGGCAGGGGGAATGGTGCTAAGAAAGGATCTCAGGAGGAGTTCCTGTGGTGGCTCAGCGGGTTAAGGACCTGCCATTGTCTCTTTGAGGATGTGGATTCGATCCTTGGCCTTGCTCAGTGGGTTAAGGATCTGGCATTGCTGCAATCTATGGTGTAGGGTGCAGATGGGGCTCTGATCCGGTGTTGCCATGACTGTGATGTAGGCTGAAGCTGAAGCTCTGATTTGACCCCTGGCACAGGAACTTGCATATGCTGCAAGTGCAGTCATAAAAAAAAAAAAAAAAAGGAAAGGATCTTAGGAAAGGGCACATGGAGAACTAAAGTCATGCTAAGCCTACTTCTCAAGGGTCTAGAAACTGTCTTTCTTATACCTGGAGGGAGTCACTGGTGAAGGAATTCAGAACCGTTTAATTTTTCTCCCTGCCTGGGTTACCATCATTTCCCAGGCACCAGGCTGGCTGGCTTCTCTGAAAGATGTTGGATTCCAAATATGACACTGACAACAGAGATGCTACTCTGATGTACCATTGTTAGGAGCTCCCTTCCTGCTGCTCTGGAAAAATGGAAAGACCTTAGCTCTCAGAGGGTCTTCATGAGGATCAGAGAAATTCATACCAGTGGTCTCAGGCAGGCACAGAAAGTCTTTGAGGCTGACTCTGGCCCTACAGCTTTGCAGGTAAGCTCACACTGCTGCTTGGGATGCTGGCAAAGTGAACATGTGTCAATGAAAATCAATGTTTTCTAAGTATCTCTGCCTTCAGTGACTCTTACTTGCAAGAGACTGTTAGCTTAATGACAATCCATTCCATTTCGTGACTAATGACTGTTATTTTTCTCAACTTTATTTTAGTCATATTTTTCTGTGCATGGTCCTTGGGATCTTCAGTATTAAAACACTGTGACATTTTCTCTAAACATGCATTTCTCACGAGCTCCTTTGGTGGTGAACTCTTTGACCTCATTTTTTCCAAGTTCATAAGCTTCATCAGCTACTGGATACCATTTACTCTTTCTAATTTTATCTTTCATTGTCCCCTTTTTAAATCCTATAGCTATTTAGTGAGTTAGGGCTGGTCCAGTAGAAGCCATGTTATCAAGCCCCGATTCAAACTAAAATTTTGAGGGCAAAAATTTGAAAATTGTGAATTAACTTTTCTCTTTTGCCTTTATGAAAGTACAAGCTTTGCTCTCCTTGAACTTAGGCATCTCTTTGCTTCAGGGAGAGGAGGACTTGTTGTTGGCACCATGTGAGGAGAGAGGACATTCAGTTTCTGTGTCTGCCAGGATCAGTCAGGGAAGCAGAGCCACTACTGAGGATGGAAGGAGGAAGGATTTAGGGTAGGAATTAGACTTCACACAAATGAGGGAGGAGCTAAGGAAGGGGTGGGGGCAGTCTGGAAGGAAGGTTGGGGAAGATCAGAGAGAACCTTTCTAGAGCACTGGTGCCAGTGAATGAGCTGGATCCTGTAGGGAAACTCAAGAAGCCAAGCACACCTGGCAATGGAAGTGAGACCATGAGGGGAACTCATGGAGAGGTCTCTGGGAAGCTCCTGACCTTAATAGTGGCAGCCTCTGAGGTCCATGGCCAAGAGTCTGGTGGCACTGCTCTTCAGCAAGGTTGGCAGTCAGGAAGATGGACTTGTCCATCTTTCCTCACTCCTCATTTGGACAAATCTATATACTGTTGGAATTTCTTCTTAACTGTTTAAAGGTTGAACAAAGGGTCAACC
This sequence comes from Catagonus wagneri, assembly GCA_004024745.2. NCBI lineage: Eukaryota > Metazoa > Chordata > Mammalia > Artiodactyla > Tayassuidae > Catagonus > Catagonus wagneri. The sequence continues at coordinate 7,280,759 of PVHT020000078.1, read as the reverse complement.
CAGATCCCTCTGCTGATCAAATGCTGTTAAGAGGAAGTCTGTCTGTTTAAGGAACAATGCAACTGGGAAGGCAGGTGTTGGGTGAATGGTGATGTAGGTGAATAGGGGCATGGCTCTTGCACCCTGCTGCTTTGTGTGGGGGTTGCTTTGCAGGGGTCTGTTTTATAGTTATGGTCAAAAGTGTCCCAGTTCATTTTTCCAGATACATAAGTTCTCCATAGCACAAAATGAAAATGTCATCACCCAGATCAACATTGTATCAGATGTGCAAGCTTCAGATCTAATACCTGTCTGAGTATGATCTCTGCTAAGTAAATTAAAACAAGCCCACAAAATAGCAGGAAGAAACTATCTTTCTGCTTTTTTTTTAAGTATAAAATCCTGGGTTGTTTTACCGTTTTGGACTTTCAAGGTTACTGCCATTTCTACTTGGTTAATTTCACTTCCTACCCCTTATGAGCCCTCTATTTTATGTTCACGATAGTAATGACTTCTCTGTCATTCGATGAAGCCTCCAGCCTCATCTTTCTTGCTTTCCTTTTAATTTCCCTCATTCTTCTGTACTCAGGCTGTTACTCTTGTATGTCAATGATAATTTTATTCTCATTGAGTCTCTCTTGAACGTACCAACAGAGAAAAACTTAGATATAATCTTTCCCCAAAGAAGATTCAGTTAATGTCCTTTATGGGATAATCATATAATGGGAAGCTACAATCTTATAATCACCTGTGGAAATATGTGTAATGAATTGATGGTAACCCAAAAATAAATGTACGTTTCCATGTGAAACTTTTAGCAAAGAGCCTAGCTCTTAGAAGTACTTGGGAAGCATTCACAATGACAATGATGATGACAGGAATGTTGTTGGTGGTGGTAATGGTGATATCAGAGACGTACATGTGTGTGCACCTACACACACTGAAACAGTTCCAACTGGATGTGTGCCCCTGTCACTTCAGACTCAACGTATACCAAACCAACCTCACAATATTCCATTCTGAGCCAGATCTTCCTCTTCACTTCCCTATTCCTGTAGGCCCACTGTTCTTACTCATATAGTTTTGGTGCTTCTCTCTCCAGCCCTCTCTTTATCTTCAGGAGCATAAGAGCCTAAGGGACTAGACTGTTAACTCACTGTTGTATCTCCAGGAGCTTTCACAATTAAATGAAGGAAGGACTGAATTTAAGCAGTTGCTAAGTCCTGTTGCTCAGTTTCCATTCTTCCCACACATGTTTATTATGCAGCTGTGATGTGAAAGGTGCCGTTTTGGCTATATCAATCCTCAGAAGTAGGAGCTGGAATTTAGTGCCAAGAGTGGTCAGTCAGTTTCATTTGACTTAAACACACAATTGGAATCATTGCATTACCAACAGGGAGAACAGGTAGATGGAAAGCATAAGGAAGCAGCCAGTAGACTTTAAGTTCACCATTTTGTAATGGTTTGGACACAAATTAATTCATAGCTGAATATTTATAACAGTGGCAGCTGAAAATATTGTTGAAATTTTTGCATAGCTTTGGCTGTAGTGGTGGTGCTGGTGAGGAGATGGAGCAGAGTGTGGGGAGAGAGGAAGAGAGACTGAAGATAAAAATCATCCAACAAAAGTATCAAACTAACACTCAGTAAACATCTCCATGGCAGACATTATTGGCTGCCTATTTCAGGGCCACTCAGCCTTGTCTCCTATTAGAATCCTTGGCTTATCCAGGTATCTTTACTTCTTTCATGAGTTATGAGTTTCTGAGGAGGCCCGCATCATTGGTAAACTCAGTGTTTACCAAGCCAGTCATGGTGATACTCTTTCCGCTGTCAGTAACATTAGAATGTGTCATAATTCTGACAAATGAGGAGGTGTAGCTTGGAGGAATTCTAGTAAATGTTTTCTTTTATCTTAAAAAGATCTTAATGTTCTCATGAGAATGTGATATCTCAAGCTACAATCAGTCTGTGATCATGATGGGAGCTACCCTGAAGATGAGATTGCTAAGCTGAAGATTGCAGAGTGGGAAGACAAAAATAATGAGTTACCCTGGAAATGTCTCAATTTTTCCTAATTTTCCAAAGGAGAATTTTGCCGGATAATGGGTTGTTGATTGAAGGTCTTTTTCTTTCTTCTCTTTGAATATGTCATTTCACTGCCTTCTGAGAGCTGTGGTTTCTAAGTCAGGTATTGAGCTTACTGAGACTCCCTTGTACGTAATGGCTTTTCTTTTTTTCTCTTCCAATTTTCTTTGTTTTTTGACTTTTGCAATTTGACTATGAGGTATCTAGGTGTGATCTCTTTGAATTTATTCTTTTGGGATTTTGCTGAGCTGCTTGAATGTGTGGAATAATGTTTTTCATCAGATATTTGAAGTTTTCGACCATTATACCATCAAATACTTTTCTCCCCCTGCACCCATGGCATATGGAAGTTCCTGGGCCAGGGACTGAATCTGAGCTGCAGCTGCGACCTATGCTGCAGCTTTGTGGCAAACTATGTGACAACATCAGGGCCTTAACCCACTGAGTGAGGCCAGGGATCAAACCTGTATCCTCATGGATACTATATCCGATTCTTAACCCACTGAGCCACATGGGAACTCCAATCAAGTACTTTTAAATGCCTAATCTCTCCTCTCTTTTGAGGGCTCCCATTATGCATATGTTGTTACATTGATCGTGTCTTGCAGATTCATTTTTTTTCCCCTTCGCAAAGATTCACTTTTTTCTTTCTCTTTCTCAGACTGAGCAAACTCTATAGCCTTGATCTTTAAGGCCATTGATTCTTTCTTCTACCAGTTCAAACCTGTTGTTGAGCATTCCCTAGTGACTTTGTTTTCACTTCACTTATTGTACTTTTTCATTCCAGAATTTCGATTTGGTTCTTAAATCTTTATATTTTCTACTTATTTATTGATATTATTACTTGATGAGCCATACTTGTCATACTTTGCTTTAATTCCTTAGCTGATTTAAAATCCTCATCTACTAAGTCAATATCTGGGCATCCTCAGGGCCAATTTCTATTAACCAGTTTTTCCCCTTGTTTGGGCTATACTTCCGTACCTTTCCATTGGCTGAGTCCTTGCCAGGAAAGAAGGGTCTTTCTCCTTCCAGGGTGTGAGAGCTCCCCCTTCTGGTCTTCCAACTCTGAGGCATTCATTTATTAATGTGTGTACACTTTCCCCTTTTGGTCATGTTCTTTCTCTGAAAGCATCACTGATCACAAGTCAGTTTTACTGGTTTCAGCAATTTTGTCCTTCGCTGCCTGGAAGGACTTTTCCTGGGTGTAGTGTTTCATGTTAGGGGGAAATGCACAGATTGGAAACCTATTGAGGTCACATTTGAGTAACAGGAAGGGTAAGAGGGAGAACTCTCAGGCACTTTTAATCTAAAGTTTTTATGTTATCAATAGCATAGATATTGGAGATCACCTGAAACTTTATGTCATCACCAAAGTTTTGACAGCAAAATTCCAATATGCCTAGTCTGGATATCTTGAGAAACCTGTCTCATTGTGTATCTGCTTCAAGCCCAGGAAATATTTACTTTCAGGTCATCAGATGATATCAGGTCTACTCAGAGTTTGATGCTTTCTTTAGGTGTGTCATATGACTCCAAGAGTCTACTCCTTGGAATCTGCAGTGCAGGAGTTGGTTGGTAGTACTTGATAAGATCCTCTCCAGTGAGGTTGAAGAGAGTTCTTCTGGAGGTGTCTTTTTCAGTAGACAAAATCTCCAGCTTGCAAGGTGTGATGCTTAAAGTCTTTGTCTCTCAAGAGTGCGTTGTGAAAAGAGAGCTCTATCAAAACATGCTTATTTTTAATAGAAGTGTGTCTGACTAAGTAAGAGGATTGAGGGTGATAAGCACAATGAAAGTGTTGTAAAACCAGCCAAATAGCACAGACTTATCAAAGTGCTTGGCCGGTAAAGTAGGTTCCTTGATCACTTAATCACTGAAGTTCAAGAGTTCTCCAGATGGGAATAATCTTTTCCAAAAGGACTTTTGCCACAGAAGCAGCAGTAGCTTGTCTGCAAGGGAAAGCTTTGGTCCAGTGTGAAAACACGTAGACCAAAACTAAAGCATATTTATATCCATGAGGTGGAGGAAGTTGTGTGAAGTTTGTCAGACTTTGAATGGTCCTCTAGTCAGGAATAGTATGAATAAGCTTGTCTATGTTGTATTTTAAGCAAGTAGGACAAGTGAGGTAGGCACTTTTTGTGGCCTTGTTAATATTTCCCCACCAAGGCTGATTCATGAAGACCATCATTTTGTCAGTGGTTTAATGATGCACAATAATGAGGAGTGGGGATTTTAGAGTATCTGGTAGGAATGGATTGTTATTTTGTCCAAATCAGAGCTTTCTCTTTTTATCAAACCAACAATTTTTAAATTTGTAATCTTGTTTTTCTTTACCCGAGGCCCACTGTTGGGTTTAAGTTATCATCTGAGGACTGTAACAGAGTTTTGGCTGCTGTTGATTTCATTAAGGGCAGCATTCCTTGTGTAAATATCAGCAAAATGGTTTCTCTTAGCTTCCAGAGAGTCAAGCTTAGATGCCCCAGAATCTTAAGAACAGCTAAAGCATCAGGTAGGAGTACTGTGTTCAATAATTCCTGAACATAGGAACCATTTAAACCTCTATTTCAGCTGGATGTAAGGAAGCCATGTTGCTTCCACAGTATTCCCAAATCAGGAGCTACTTCAAAATATATCTGCTATCATTATAAATATCGGCAGTTTTGCCTTGGCTAAAGTACAAACTTGCATAAGAATGTATAATTCAGCCTGTTGTACTGCAGTAGCCATAGGCAAAGACACTGCCTCAGCACCATCAAAAGGAGTAGCAGTAGCATTCTCAGTACAGTATTTTCCATGGTCACCTTTTTTTTTTTTCTTTTTAGGGCTGCACCTGCGGCATAAGGAGGTTCCCAGGCTAGGGGTTGAATCAGAGCTGCAACAGCTGGCCTATGCCACAGCCACAGCAACACTGGATCCAAGCCGTGTCTGTGACCTACACTGCAGCTCATGGCAATGCCAGATCATTTACCAGTTGAGCAAGGCCAGGGATCAAACCCACATCCTATGGATAGTCAGGTTCTTAACTCACTGAGCCCCAGTGGGAACTCCCATTGTCACTTTTTAAATAAGGACCATTAGAGTTCCCATCATGGCTCAGCGGAAACACATCTGACTAACATTCATGAGGATGCAGGTTCAGTCCCTGGCCTTGCTCAGTGGCTTAAGGATCTGGCATTCCCGTGAGCTGTGGTGTAGGTCGCAGATGCAGCTCAGATCCCACATTGCTGTGGCTGTGGTATAGGCCAGCAACTACAGCTCTGATTGGACCCCTAGCCTGGGAACCTCCATATGTTGCGGGTGCAGCCCTAAAAAGACAAAATAAATAAATTAATATATGTGAACCATCAGTGATCCAGCATTATCTGGGGGAATTTCCTGTGGATCATCACAAGGAGTCAGGAGGTGGTCCATTAGCACTAAGCAACTGTGAAGAACTTTACTCGTGACAAAGGGGAGAAGAGTAGCAGGATTATGGTTAGCACAGTGTAAAAGTTATGTGAAGAGCAGTTAACAAAAGGACTTAATAAAAGGTATGGCAGCAAAAAAAAAAAAAAATAAAGGGTATGGCAACTGACTGAGGAATGTTGAGTGTGATGAGAATTAAGGAGACCTTCTACTGCCTGAGGTATAAAAAATGGTTAAAGGGGATCCCATAGTGGTTTTCTTGATTATCTTAACTAAAAGGACAGTGGCCATAATGGCTCTATGGCACTGGGGGGGGGGGGGGGGATATCCCTGTGTCACAGGGTCCAGTGCTGGCTATGTTACCCTATGAGGTGGTGGTGGTCCCTGGGTTTTTGAGTGAATACCCCTGGGACATTCCCTTTTCATATATGAAAAAGGACAAAAGGAATCAGATCATTGGGATGCCCAAGGGCAGGTGGGTTCATCAACCACTCCGTTAAAGTTTTAAAGACTATGTCATTTGGTTCTTTTGGGTTGAGGTTGTTATTGTTTAGTAAGACACACAGAAGTGTGTCCATAAGAGAGAAATTTGGAATCCAATTTTGGTAATAACCAACTAGCCCAAGAAATATATAAATCTACCTCTGTTATTTAAGAAAACTGGCAAATTTTCGACTAGTCCTACAAATTACTCTTTGACCAGATGCTATGATGCTTTGTAGTTGGTGCTTAGTTTTAGGTTTGGAAAACCTGGGACACCATGAAGTCTTATCTGGATCTAGGTGTAGACCTTGGTTTGATATCACATGCCCTAGATATCAAACCTGGGTTTGGGCAAACTGTAATTTTTCTTTGATGACTTTGTGTTCCTTTAAGGCTAAAAGCTTCAGTAGATGCTTTCTTCCTGCGAGCAGACTTGAGAAGGAGGGCAAAAAAGCAAATCATTCACATATTGTAACAAAGTAGAACCTCTAGGGAACCTTCTATCATCCAGATCAGCCTTCAAGATTTGAGAGAAATAAGAAGGTCTCTCATAAAACCTTGAGGCATTACTGTCCCGGTGGATTGTTTTTCTTCCCAAGTGAAAGCAAAAGGTATTGGCTGGCTTTAACAACTGGAATACTAAAGAATGCACTGCATAAATCAACTGCAATAAAGGATTTACTTCGGGTGGGACTAACAGGGTTCCTCTTAGGAACAGCAGAGCACGGAGGAATAACAATGTTGTGTATTGCTTAGAGGTCCTGGCAAAACCTCTACTCTTGGCCCTTAGGTGTTCTCACTGGATAAATGGGAGTGTCACAGGAGTTAATACAAGGGTTGGTGAGGCTTTTACGGGATTTATGCCTTGAAGGGCTTTATTGATAGGGTGTTCATTAATTCTGGGAGGAGGTTTTCAGGGATCTATTTGAATCTTGATGGGAGGTGCACTGTGAATTTTATCAATATCAGTTGGAAATTGGTAGTAGCTGATTCAACAGGGACAAATGGTCAGTGTTTCTAGACTAGCTCTAGTATTGCCAGAGATGGAACAAATAAAAGAAGTCAGAGGGTCATTTAATTCACCTGGTTGGCTGTTGGATGACTGATAGCAAATTCTAGAATTATTTCCCCTTTTTGAGAGAAAAAAATTCTGGCATGGTACTTCTCTGGGAAGTCTCAGCCTAATATATAAATAGAGGCAGAGGAATTGAGAAAAGGGTATGTATCTTTCAAAGGGCCTAAACGAAGGGAAATCAGTTCAGAGACAGGAACCTCTTAAGGTTCTTAGAGATTCGCTCCGCTTTGAATGGTTTTGGTACTTCAAGACTGGCACTGCTTTATAGAAAGTAGCATGGCTGAGCACCAAGAGGGTGGCTCTGGTGTCACTTAGGACTGGAAGAGATTCCTTCCCAATCTGGAGGATGATTCCCTAAACTGATTAAAAGGGAGGATTGGAAAGAGCCCCACTAGTTTCCCAGAGCCTTGTCACTGAGAATTGACAGGAGGTGGGAAAGGCTGTTGGAGGCACTTCAGTTTATAAAACTTGAGTTTGTAACAATCTCTTTCCCAGTATCCTGGCTCTTTGTAGTGGTTGCAGAAACTAGAAGGGTTTGGGTTTCCTTTAGGAGCCTTCATTTGCTGGGGTTGAGGATTAAGAATTTTGGTGGTCTTCCTTTTAGGTGAGAGAGTCAGAACGAGCTGGTTTGTCAGATTAACCAAATCTGAAGTGGACACAATTTCCCATCCCATCTTGGCCCTTTTTACTAGAAGGGAAGGTCTCAATCCAGCCCATTAATAACATACACATGCAGTTAAAAGCTACCCAAGTGGAATCAGCATCTGAAGGGGAAGATAAGAATTTTGTTTTAAAATGATCTCAACTGATTGCAGTAGTGATAAACAGGTTCATCATTTTTTTGTGCGCGGGCCTGAACTTTGTTCCAATCAGGAGCCTTTGGAAAAGCCTAGTGATTGCCTGAGGCTGATCATATAATAAGTTATCAGGTTGGTAGCTTAAGTTGGAAGTTTTCAGGTTGGTGTAATAAATTATCACGTTGGTCTCCTGGTTGTAATACTAGAGCTTTTTCGAGGTTTTCCCATGTAGTGGTTTTCATCCAGTGAGGGGCCTGGCCTTCACTGACAAGCATGTGGATCAGCTAATCTAAGTCTGAGAAACCAAATTTGTAAATTTGAATGACCATATTAAATCTCCTAGCAAATCTTCGGTTACTTTGGGGAAATTGTTGGCTATGGCTCACAGTTCAGCTTTAGTCCAGGGAATCTAAGAGATTAAGGGTTTAGCCTCTGGATCCTTAGAAGGCTTCATTTTAAAGGGAGGGGTTCCAACAAGTTCAGAGAAAAAAAAAGGGAAAGGAGAGTTTCAGAGGAAAGGGGAAATTTGGCAAAATAATTAGGATGGGGTAATTAAGGGTGTAGAGGAGGCACAGGCAGCAGAGAAAGGATGGAGAAAGATGGTGAAGGAGGCAAAGTTTGACCATGAGGAGCTGAGAGAGAGACAGGATGGCACCAGAGGTGGAGCCGGAGACAGAGAAGCAAAGGGAGAGGAGCCTGAGGCTTTGGGGCCATTTTACATTTCTTTAATCTTTTGTTTGCCTCAGTTAGGAAGCCTCCAAATACCAGTCGAAATAGGCATTTTACTCAGTTCTGGAAATTCTGGAGCTTTTATAGTCCAGTTCAGTTTTAAGGAAATTAAGTTGGGGGATTCCAGAAGTACGCCATAGCAGCCACTGATATTCTAAATTGTCTTTGGTCAGGTCAGTCCATTTAGTTAGCAGTGCACATGAGGTTGGACTTTGGTTTTTAAACATACAGTTGGCTGAGATCCTTGTGGGTGGAGGACCCTCAAGATATTTAGATAACTGGGATCCTGTTTTTCAGAGGTTTTTCTCTAGAGTAAAAGAGGTTTCAAACAGCTTAAATGGCTCAATTAAAACAGCTTGCAACTCAAACATCTTGCAAGTTAATACCAACCAGTTTAAGCAAACAGTTTGGTTCCATAGGAGCCAGGACAAAGGCTTTTCAGCCAGTTTCCAGAGAACAAGCCTTATTCCAAAGGAATGGACCAACAGCTGAAAAACTAGCCCAGTTTCGGTGAAGTAGTCCCTGTCCCCAAAGGAATGGGCTACCAGCTTCTCAGCTGAATTCAGCTGAAACAGTCTGATCTTAAAAGCAGACCGAAGTACCAAATGAGTGCTCACATACGGAACAAGGCCTTAACCAGAAAGTACAAAATCTTAAAATAGATCCAAATAAGGCCTGGAGAGTTTCAAACGCAAAGTGGGTATGTGGTTAGATCTGGAGAAAGATGTACCTTCAGAGTCCAGGATTAGAGAGAAAAGCCGTGAGAAACAATGGGTTCAGTGTCGGTACCACCCCTATTTGCTCACCAGCCCTGGAATCTTTGGGGGTTCTTCTCTGGTCCTTATACGCACCACCAAAATGTTGACCTAAAATATATGGACTGCCAGATACTTCTCAGCAGAGGTGGGTTTATTTGGGATCTGCAGAGAATTACAACCCAGCGTCGGCAACCATGGCGAGCCACGTGCGAGTCCCTGTGCAGCACGGGAAGGAGGGCATCTTTACAGACGAGAAAAGGAAGTGGGGAGGGCTGCGGTCAACACAGAGTCCATGGCTTTCCATTGGCTGAGTCCTTGCTGTGAAAGAATAGGCGTCTTTCTCCTTCCTGTTAGGCCTGGCTGTCATCACAGGATGTGAGAGCTCCCCCTTCTGGTCTCCCAACTCTATTTCATTGAGGATTCTGTTTAATAATTTTTTTTACAGTCAGCAAGTGGTCGGTCAAAAGATTTCCTTAAATGCCTTGAACCAGCCACCTTTTGATATGAAGTGTGTGTGTGTGTGTGTGTGTGTGTGTGTGTGTGTGTGTGTGTGTGTGTTTTGGGGACATACCTTCAGCTCTCAGGCAGTTTCTAAGTCTAGCTTAGCCTTCATTTCCTGCTTTGACAAGGCTTCAAGTTCAGCCAGAGGTGACTGGTGCCCTCTCTGGTCTTCCTTGGGAATGAGCACAGCCCTGCACATGCGTACCGTCTTCTAGAGCCCCCATCATGTCAGAGCTTTTCAAAGCCCCCTATGCAAATCTTATTTCTCCAGATCTTCCTTTTATATATTTTTGCCAGGTTCTTATTTGCCCCAATTAGCATTGCATTGTTAGTTAAAAGGAATGTTAAATAAAGGCAACTGATTGTTTTCGGCAGTGCTCTGGGGACAGCCTTTCCTATGGCACTGAGCTCTGACTGAGTCGGATACACAACACCCTGTTGAATGTGGCTATTTCAGGGAGCTGTGAGTCAGGTCAGATGGTGACATGACTTGAAAACAGGGATTTTTGAGGTGCTCCAGAACCTGTCTGCCCCTCTGGTGGCTGCAGGGCTGGTGGCTTTCCAGGCTAATGATGTGGGCTTGGGGAAGGGGGTACAAAGGAGTAAACCAAGTTAAAATGTCACAGTCCCTGGTCTTCTTACCAAGGTTTATTAGTTTTTTTTTGGAATAAACTTTTCATACTATTGAAGGCCTTTGGTTAATTTCCAAAGTTCTAAAAAAAGTTGGTTTTGATAATTTTACCAGTGATGTCACGATTTTGATGGAGGATTAGATTTATGGAGTTTCTGACTCTGTTTTCCGGAATCCGGTCTCCCTCCCAGTAGTTCCATTTTGTTTTCATTTTATTTTATATTTTGGTTGTTTCACTCTTCATGGGCAAATTTCTGAATCCAGTAAATTCAGAACAGAATTTATATGTAACTCTGGCTAAATACTCTGTTTCTTTGCATTGAAATGATTATGATTCCATGAAAGGAAAAAATTTATATCCGTCATGTACATCCTTGGACTCAGAGGGCTTTTGTTTTCTGTGCCTAAGAATGTGGGGGTGGTGTAAGCATTCCAAACATTCTGGATACTCTTCAGCAATACTGAGTTAAACAGAAACAATTTGAAACAAATACTGGTGGGAGGGAACCTAAGATTTATTGAGAACTTAGTACATGCCATTGCACTAGAAAAATATTGTCTTAAATATCAAATGCATAGTATAAGCAGTGAACTCTTCTATTGGAGTCTTTTACCAGAGGTAAGAGAGAATTACTGTCAAGAAAGTGTTGAGTCCACTTTAAGATACTTACCTTCCCCTTGGTATAATTTTTGCTTATTATTTCTATGCGTAGCTGAGAATGTTGCATGTGTACACATGGCAAGTTATAAATGTTGAATGACTATGTTAATACATATGTACATTTAAGTTTTGCTCATTTTTGCTTTTGCAGAGATGCTGGTAAATTTTCTTTTGATTGCTATTCTCAGTAGGATCCTAAGTGATTGGCCTATTTCTCCTTAATTCATAAATATTGCTGATACAGGTCCATCTCTGTGCACAACACCTGTTCAGAAAATTGCTGACTGATTGATCGTCCACTTTGAAACCTACTCTGAGGGTGGGGAATGTCATGGGTATTCCCTTGAAAGAATTCCACCCTAGTTCACAAAAAGTGAACAAAAAGTGAACTTCTCGTGTACAAAAAGTGGCTTTACATTGTATGCTGGGGTATTGGTGCCAGAAATGTGCCAAAAATGAAGCAGATTTTTGCTCTTTTTTGTTTTTCATAATAACCAAAATTGCATGTAAAAACCTAACGGTGTGTAGTTACCCAGAGGGAAGAAAAACTAGTGTGGATCAGACATCACCTTCCTTCTCTCTTTCTCATCCCCTGAATATTCTTCCATCCCACTTCACCTTAGTGTGTTGAGATTACACATTTTGGGCAAGGAGGTGTGGGGGGGAAACAAAAGAGGGTTGAGAACCCAGCACATGGAGGCAGACTGGCGCCTGAAGGAGGCAGAGAAGGCAGGGAGTCCTGGATTACTTTTCCAAATATTCCCAAACTATAGGTCAGTAACTTAACTATCTAGCTTAGTAATGCGAGGGGACTTTGAAGAAAGTACAGAGAGAAGTCACTTTCATATTTTGTTATTTATTTATTTTTCTTTTTAGGGCCTCACCCATGGCATATGGAAGTTCTCGGGCTAGAGATGGAATCAGAGATGGATCTGCGACCTATGCCGCAGCTCATAGCAACGCCAGATCCTTAACCCACTGAGCAAGGCCAGGGATCGAACCTGAATCTTCATGGACACTGTATCGGGTTCTTAAACTGCTGAGCCACAATGGGAACTCTATTTATTTAAGCTGAAATATAGTTAATTTACAATGTTGTGTTTCTAGTGTAAAGAGATCCATATATATATAAATATATATATGTGTGTATATATATATGTGTGTGTGTGTGTGTGTGTACATATATATATATATATATGTATGTATATATATATATATATGTATATGTATATACATATGGGTAGCTTACCACCTGCATGTTGTTCTCCTTGCCACATTTTTAGCCTCCCCAAAGCATGGTCTGGGGCTTGGCCAGCCCTTAACACAGAGCCAGGCCTCAGGAAGTGCTTGGTAAATGCTTGATGAGTGGAGTTGAGTAGGCTGCCCACATGTAAATAAATCCTCTTCCTTTTTCTCTCTTTTGGTTTTCTATTCTTTAGCCCTCCTGTTGTCTTGCTGCAAGCCTGCCCCACAGTGCCTGATGTTTTAATTCCTCCATCAAAATAACTGCAGTCTCTGCTTACCTTGCTGATCTTCAGTTGTTTTCATTTCCATGGAAATGTCAGAGCTGGAGAGGATTTATAATTTTCTGTATCTTTCTCCTTTTGCTTAATCATTGATTAGAATCTTCTCTCTTAGACATTCAAGTTTTTTGGAACCATATTCACATTATGCTCTCTGCCCAATTATGACCAAGCATAGCATATGACAAAAGCCTGTCTTCATAATCTCCTGGGAAAGAGTATGTGGATTTCAGTGTCTTATTGTAGATGCCACAATGCACAGGTAGCAACAAACTACTTTAGGCTATGAAGCCATTTAATAGCAAAGTCAACAAAAGTGGTATATTTTTCAATTTTCTGGTTAGTGTGTTGGGGCTCTAAATTCCCATAATAATAATAATAATAATAATAATAATATTATTATTATTATTTTTAATTTTGCTTTTTAGGGCCGCACCCGTGGCATATGGAGGTTCCCAGGCTAGGGGTCAAATCAGAGGTACAGCTGCCAGCCTAGGCCAAAGCCACAGCAATGCCAGATCCGAGCTGCATCTGCGACCTATACCACAGCTCACGGCAATGCCGGATTGTTAACCTACTGAGCAAGGCCAGGGATTGAACCCTCAACCTCATGGTTCCTAGTCAGATTTGTTAACTGCTGCGCCATGATGGGAACTCCTGGCCCTAATTATTCTTAAAAGAAAGGAAAGAAGAAAGGAAGGAAGGAAGAAAGGAAGGCAGAAAGAAAAGAAAGGAAGGAAGAAAGGAAGAGGGGAGGGGGGGAGAGAGAGGAGGGAAGGAAAAAGGGAAGGAAGGAAAGAAAGAAGGAAATAGACAAAAAGATACCTTCACCCCAATGTTCATTGAAGTGCTATTTATAATAGCTAAAACATGGAAGTAACCTCAATGTCCATAACAGAGAAATGTATAAAGATGATGTGGTACATATATACAGTGGAATATTACTCAGCCATAAAAAAGAATGAAATAATGCCACTTGCAGCAACATAGATGGACCTAGAGTCTATCATACTAAGTGAAGTTAGACAGTGAAAGACAAACATATGATATCACCTACAGGTGGAATCTAAAAAAAAGAATACAAATGAACTTATTTTCAGAACAGAAACAGACTCACAGACTTCGAAAAACTTATAGTTACCAAAGGGGACAGTTGGGGAGGGGAGGGATGGACTGGGGAATTGGGATTGGTATATGCATATTGAGATACATGGAATGATTGTCCAATGGGACCTGCTATATAGCACAGAGAACTCTACCCAATATTCTGTGATGATCTATGTGGGAAAAGAATCTGAAAGAGGATGGATGTGTGTATATGTATGACTGGGTCATTTTGTTTTACAGCAGAAATTATCACAACCTTGTAAATCAACTATACTTCGGTGAAACCTAAAAAAATAAAATACATAAATCTAAATATGTAGAAAGAAAAAAGAAGAAACTTCGAAAGAGAGAGAGGGATAAAGAAAGGAGAAACCAAGCTAGATCTGTATTTAGTATCTTGGTTTTCTAAAGTCATTTCGGTTTCACCCTCTTGTAAGATGTGCAGAGGGAAAGATCTTATTGCAGTCTGTATTGAGACAAGCAAATCTGGATGCTTCTTTTTTGCAGAGACCTGGAACTTTTGCTTCTGGGAAGCATATGCTTCCTACTATCATGTTTTACAATCATATTCTTCTTTTGTAAACGTTAAGTTATTATTTGTGAAGCTGTCAAAAAAGTACAGTGTTATATTTTATATTTTGTAGTTGACTTAGAAAAAATGCTACTCGTTGACCTCTAGCTTAACTTTTTCATTCACAGGAGAAGCTGTGATTGTAATTTTATTTGGATGCTGCTGGTTGGATGAAATATTTTAATAGCCAGCTTCACATTTAAATAACTTTTTTTTTTCCCAGAGTGAATTTATTCACTGGCTCTCTATAGACAGATTACACATTATAATAAAATAGTTTTCTCTACATTTAGGGAAAAAGTCTCAGTGTTGACTGCACAGGTTTTTAACCATCAGATCATTTGGGAATTTTGCAGTGTCACATACATTTCAGCAAGGCGTTCAAACAGTCTCTCAGGATTTTAAACACTCCTGGTTATGAAAACAAATTTTCATCTTTATTTTTCCAAGCTGTCTCCTTACATATAGCACTTCAGAAAACTCACCATTACTGGTTTTACTGCCTGATTGCTTAAGAGTTAATTGGTTCAGCACCTGGGCAGGAAGCTATTTTGGCAGAAACCCTGTTTTCTTCAAGTTCTAGCCATAAAATTCTGGATAGTGAATTGTAATCAGGCACTCTTTTCTTTTTCTTTCTTTCTTTCTTTCTTTTTTTTTAACTACAGAGCACACAAGAATACTAATGTGTTAGCTGAAGGAATTGCAGAGCAGTCATTTGGAATATGGACGTAATTTCTTAGCTATAACTTGGCACTAAAGGAGCGCATTTCTTATTGGGTTTTGGGTCTACATTTTTTATACTCATTTAAAACATACAAGTTAATCTGACATACTTCCTTCTTACCACAAATTCTCCCCAAATGTTTTATTTCATACCATTGGATAAGAAAGGGGCTCGATGCCCTGAAGTTTGACTCTCTGATTCTCCTAAGTTGTTAGAGAAGGGAGGATGAGAAATTGGGCTAGTGTGTGTGTGTGTGTTTATATGTATATATACTTTGGCCACAACTATGGCATGTGGAAGTTCCAGGCCAGGGATGGAACCTGCACCACAGCTGCAACAACAATGGATCCTTAACCTGCTGTGTCACGTGGGAACTTCCTTGGGCTGGTGTATTTTAAATAAGGCCACTCCTGACAAGTTTCATACTTCTGTTTCTCAGCACCTTCCATGTTATTGTCATGTCTTTTATATAATCTGTCTTACTTTATGATGGCCAAAGGTTTTAAGATGGTAGTGTCCACAGCACACAACTCCATACCTCCAATCTGACAAAGAGACGTATAATTATTAGCCCAGGAGTCGGTGTGGGAGGAACTGCAGGGGCACTGGAAGCGGACAGGAGAGGTGTGGAGATTCAGTAAGTGTTACTGAGGACTGTGAATTGGGATCCTCATTATGGTTTTCTAGAAATATAGCAAAGAGAAATCCTTTTTAAATTAGTTTTGGCTATTGAACTGTGTTTCTTGAACGCATTACAGCTCCAAGCCTGAACCAAGTGGGGTCAGGTTTCATTAGGGTTACATGTTTGTTATAAAGAAAGACAGCTTCCTCCACGTGCTTAGCTTTTTCATAATTCTTTGTCCACTCAAGCCCTTCTACCCTTGTTTTTGAAGAGCAGAGTGTAGGTAGGTTGCACTGTAGGAGTTCCACAGAGCTCTGTGTGTGAATTTCAGCCCTAACTGGGTTTTTTTTTCTTACCTATTTTATGTCAAAGCATCTTACTTTCACCTTTGAGGTGCCCTGTACTGTTTTACAGTCTCATTTCCTGTTTTTCCCTTTCATGGATGAGCATGATTCCAAACTGTGTTTTCCAGTTTCTGCCTTTCTACATAGTTTCACCACATTTTGTGTGGTGGGCTCTTGAAATTTCAGAACTTACACCTTTTAGTTCTGGGGAACTTTTTTGAATGATTTCTTCAATGATTCCTTTCCTTTCTGTTTCTCCTTTTGAAACTGCTGTTATTCAAATGTAGGATTTCCTAGGGTAGCCTTCAAATTATCTTTTCTTTGCTATTTTTCATCTTTTTAACATTTTTCATATACTTTCAGTGATGTTTTTCTCAGATTTTCCTAGCACGTTTTTTATTGAGTTTGTCATTTATATGACAATGTTGTTAATTTCCAAGAGCTCTTTTCCTTTTTTTTTTTTTTTTTGGCCTTTTTGTCTTTATAGGACTGCATCCACAGCATATGGAATTTCCCAGGGTAGGGGTCAAATCAGAGCTGTAGGCGCCAGCCTATGCCACAGCCACAGCAACTTGGGATCCGAGCTGTGTCTGCCACCAACCCCACAGCTCACGGCAACGCCAGATCCTTAACCCACTGAGCGAGGCCAGGGATCAAACCTGCATCCTCATGGATGCTAGTTGGGTTCACTAACTGCTGAGCCCCACGGGAACTCCAAGAGCTCTTAATCTCTGAATATTTCTTTTAAACAATGAAAAGTAGTGTCTTGTTCTTGTTTTACTGTTGTAACATCATTTCTTATCTTTTTGATGACAATTATAATAGTATTTTTCCTTCTCTCTCCATAATCTTTATTTCTTCCAGTTGCTCTTGTTTGTTTTGGGTCCTTACTTTAAAGCTGGAGGCCTTTCCCAGTTTCTGGCTATTCTGTGCCTGCCCAGTCACTTGTAAGAGTGGGGCCCTGAAAGGCCAATTGGAAACTTTGTGCTGATGGGTGGGTCTCAATGACAGACTTTGCTGCAGGGTGACTGTATAATTTCCTTGGGGAGCCTTGATGTTCGTATCTTTAGCTCTTTTCTCTTGAGATGGTTTGATTCCCCAGGGAGACTATTCCAGGCTCTAGTCTAGAGCCTGTCTGTCTGGTTGGCAAATGGAGGCAAGTGGAGATAGAGTGGGGAGTTTCAGTATTCAGCGTCGTGTAAAGTGTTATTTAATCTCCTTGTTTTCATTCAGTATTAGATGTTTTTAATTGTGCCTTGTGCTCCTCAGTCCATAAATTTCTGTTTTATCTTCTCAAGATAATAAAATTCTAGTCTACCGCTAACATGAGGGAAGAGGTGGGGGGTAATCACGTTTTAATCAGACATTCATTCAGTTCTCCATCGCTCCCCCGCCAGAAGTACCTGGTGACCCCAATTATCGAGCCTTTGGGTATTCTGCTCTGTCAACTGGATAGAGTCATGGTTTTCCACCTGGCTTAGCCTTTTGCAGGTCAATTACCTATCATGTGTCTATTTTCTAACTTCTAGAATTTTGTTGGTCTGATGTCATCTTGCCTTCCCTCCTCCTCCTCCTTCCAGATTTAATGACAAAAGAATCATTACCGAAAAAGTTTCACAGGAGTCCCCTGATGGCCTAGTGGTTAAAGGATCCAGCATTGCCACTGCTGTGGTGCCGGTTCGATCTCTGCCCCAGGAACTTCTGCATGCTGTGGACGCAGCCTAAATAAATAAATAAAGTTTTAAAAAAAGAAAAAGAAAAGGTTTCATGGAGAGGAGGAGGGGAGTCCTGATATTTGTTTACACGAGCCTTAATGCAGAGTCCTGTGTTACTTTGGAGTTCTGCATTTAGAGGGCTAAATGAGGATAGTTAACAAGGTAATTGGTGATTTCATTTCTTTTATGTTTGATGATACTGACTAGAAAAGGCAAAAGGGAGGAGATAAATAAAGTTAACCTGAATTGTATAAACATGCAAAATCCAAAATTTATTGTTCTGTGCATTTTTAAAAACATGAACAGTAAAACAAATAAAACAAAGAACACATCTTAGACATTTAGCATAAAGAATGGTATCCGTTTTCAGTTTTCAGAT
Source organism: Catagonus wagneri (assembly GCA_004024745.2). NCBI lineage: Eukaryota > Metazoa > Chordata > Mammalia > Artiodactyla > Tayassuidae > Catagonus > Catagonus wagneri. The sequence goes on along the minus strand of PVHT020000078.1, from coordinate 7,262,667 downwards.
TTTCAAGGAGGAAAGTGTCCCAAGAGTCAAAGGAACAAAACCTGCAGAAGGGTGGGGTGGGGGCGGACGGGGAGTAAATTCTAGAGTTGAAAAGCTGTTCTGGATAAAAGAAAAAGAAAATTCTCTAGGGATCAAATCAGCTGTGGGACAAATTTTAATCTCTATTCTTTTCAAAGTTGAGAATTTCCCCGTTGCACATGTGCCTTGGATGTTAGAATTGAAACCCTTTCTTTGCCTGCCAAATCTCTGCCTTCATGATTTTAATGATCAGGCTGTAGAGAAGCTCCAGTTATGATGGTTTTAAAAAGAAAAGATGGAAAATCACTAAGAAGTTTGCAAAGCAAAAAGGGATTCAGGAAAGTTATTTTAACCTGTCTATAGAAAATACACTGCATCCCTTGTTTTTTTGGCTAGTTGACAGCTGGTGAAAGGATCTGGAATATTGTTGAAGCAATGGGGGGTGATGTGCTGGGAAGCCTCTTGAGTGGGTGAGGTGCTAAAGGAACTTGGGGTCTTTCTCACCAATATGCTTGTCTCTGCTTCTTGTCAGGGTGATGTGGCTTACGCTACTAGTTCACCCAGGTGTCTGTACCACCTTTGCAAGCCAGGTAGGGGACAGTACTGCTTCTTGGGCACCCCAAAACTGTCCAAACATGATCGAAGAGTAGAAAGAGTCCAACAATTCAGAGATAAGTACTCCAGTGTGGAATGGGGTTCAGAATCTCCTGAACTGGTGGCTTGTACTGTCACCTAACTGTATAACTTCCTGTGTGTTTTATCCAGTCTTCTCTATCAAAATCACCAGAAGCTTGAGAAACAAGTCACATTCATCGTTCACTCACTCAACAGTTGTTTAAACATCATTGATATGCAATGTTGTGTCAATATCTGCTGTACAGCAAAGTGATTCATTCACCTATATATAATATATATATATGTATATATATATTCTTTTTCATATTCTTTTCCATTACATCTTATCACAGGGTATTGAATATAATTCCCTGTGCTATATAGTAGGACTTTGCAACAGTTTATTAAGCAGCTCTTATTATTCCAGTCACTGTTAGTGCAGAAGGATTTGAAGATACTAGCACAGTCAAGGAGTTTGGACTATATATTTTTAGCATTTTGTCATTTATAGACCAATTCTCCTCTACATTAATTCTTTTTTTTTTACCTAATGGATTTTATTTCAATTATAGGTTCCTCTACATTAATTCTTAACTGATTTAATCTTTAATAACAACTATTTGATGTACAGTTGATCTTTGTTATTTGTAGATTCTATATTTGCTAATTTTCCTACATGCTAAAATTCATCCATAACCCTAGAATCAGCGGTCAGGCTCTCATGGACATTCCTGGACATGTGTATTGTTCAGAGCAGTGAAGAGTTGGAGCTGCCTGTCATCCTCGTTCCCAGCTGAGACTGATCAAAGCAGCTCTTTGCCTTCTTATTTAGCCCTCATGCTGACAACGAGTGTCCTCTTTGCAGTCTATTTAGTGCCATGTTTTTTGCATTTGTGTGCTTTTTGTTGGTGATTTCGCTTGTGAAAATGGCTCCCAAGTGTAGTGCTGAATGCTGTCTGGTGTTCCAAGGTGCAAGAAGGCTGTGATGTGTCTTATGGAGAAAACACACGTGTTAGATAAGCCCTGTTCAAGCTTGAGTTATGGCACCGCTGGCCATCCTTTCAATGTCCATGAATCAACAATATATTAAACAAGATGTCTTTAAGCACAAACATACATAAAACAAGGTATGTACTGATGGGGTGACAAAAACGTGACCAGAGGTTTTCTGGGACCTAACCCCATATTTCCCTTAGGAAGAATAATTAAGTATTTGCCCATTCAATATTCATAGGGATTTTATGGAACGTAATTACCATGAATAGCAAGACTCAACTGTACATGTTACATTTATTCTCATTTTACAAATGAGGCAATTGCAGTTCAAAAGAGGGAATAACTTCTGTAAAAAATATCACTTCAACAGTGGAATTGAGGCCCACTCTCTGAAACTGTATCATCTGATTCTAAAGACCACAGTTTGCCCACCATAGCATGTTACTGAATGCTTTTATATCACCAAATGCATTGCCTAATGTAAACCTTCCAGGAGTTCCCATTGTGGCTCTGCAGGTTAAGAACACAACATAGTGTCCACGAGGATGTGGGTTCAATCACTGGCCTCCGTCAGTCAGTTAAGGATCCAGTGTTGCCTCAAGCTGTGGCATAGGTTGCAGATGTGGCTCAGATCTAGCATTGCTGTGCCTGTGGTGTAGGCCGGCAGCTGCAGTTCTGATTCGACCCCTGGCCCAGGAACTTCCATATGCTGCAGGTGCAGCCATAAAATGAAATAAAATAAAATAAAGTAAAATAAAATAAAATAAAATAGTAAAATAAACCTTCCAATACTAGTGGAATAAACTGTGTGAAACCTTTTGGGCTAGGAAAGTCCCAACCCAACTTAACATTTATAAAGCTAAATATGAATATGAACTAATTGAAACTAATCCAGTTTCAATATTATTAAATGGCACTTAATGAAATATATATGCATATGTGTATCGTGTGTTATATGAATCATATATATGTGTATAGAGCTAGGTTTAAATTTGAATTTATTTATAAAAAGGAAAGAAATAATCTCAAAATTTTTTTAATGAGCTAAACTTCAGCATTTTAGTTTTCAAGTTTTAATGTTTTGGAATGTCGCAATGCTATCCTAAGATAATATTTTACCTTCAAGCTTTTGTGTTCCTTTTGATACCTAATTTCTTCAAAAACAAGTTGTATGAAGCCATGATAAAAGAAGGCCTGTCGTTCACCAGGACACTGATGATTTCTGAAAGACCAGGTTCCGTGATGTTTGCCATGTAGTTCAGAACAGTAGCATTGAGATCTTCAGGTTGGAGTCTGAAATGCCAAGGATTGAAACATTATCTGGGCCTGTGAAAGTAGAGTCATGCAACCAAATGAACCCAGTTTCTGCACTGCTTCTTTCTAAGTGACTATGCACCAGCATTGGTCAGTAGGATATAAACTCCCAGAGAAAAGTTTTACCCGGTTTTCCTTCCCTACGGAGAATGATTCAAGAGAATTCCTAGGAAAAGAGACTTTTCCTTTAGAAATGTGATTATTGAGGTTGATATGAGATGACAACCAGGCCCTCTGCTTCTCACAGAGTGCAGTGCTCAGCGGGGGTGTCTGGGGGGCCTCAAGCCCTGTGACAATTTTTTTTTTTTTTTTTTTTTTTAGGGAGGTTCTTGCGACATATGGAAATTCACAGGCTAGGAGCTGAATTGGAGCTGCAGCTGCCAGCCTACACCACCGCCACAGCGACAGCTTGCAGCAATGCTGGATCCTCAATCCACTGAATGAGGCTAGGGATGGAACCTGCAAACTCATGGATACTAGTTGGGTTCTTAATTCTCTGAGCCACAATGGGAACTCCCCTGTGATGTGCTGAAGGCACCTTCAGTGGGTCTGCTCTTTACCTTTTTTCCTAGATAAAAGGTAAAGGACCTATATTAAGGTAATAAAAAAATCCTTGAATGTAAAGGACCTATATTAAGGTAATAAAAAAGTCCACAATCATGGCTCATCTTTGCCGAGTAGAGAGGTCTTTAGTTAGGACCCATAATGAAGAAAGAGGGCTTAAGTTAAATATAAATATGTTCTAAATGAGTTGTAGCTGGTTCCTACTGCAAGTAATATCTTTTGACTTGTTTCGGTGCTACTAGAAATGGAAATTGTTATTTGCCAAAGCTTCGTTTTTGGACCTATGTCTGTGTGTATGGAGCAGTAAGAGGCAGCAGTGTACCCAGTAGTGCCCTTGAGCTATTTTGATCCTGATATATTATCCTGTGCATAATCTAGTCAGCTTCCATGCCCTGTCCCCCAGCCCCTGTGCACTAGCAGCATAAGTAGCAGGTGTAACCATAATTCATGGAGCATCAAGAGACTTGAGACTGGCTATGGATTTTCAGAGGGTGAAGGTCCTGAGGACAGGTAGGGAGGCGTGGACACGCAGGGAGTCAACGACCTGGTCTCTCCCTCTGATTCTGGGCAGCATAGATTAGTGGTTAAGAACACAAAGTCTGGAATCAGACTGTGACTGGAGTTCTGAGTTTACTTGGCTATTTTACTTAATCTCTTATTCTAAATTGCTTGTGCTCTCAGAATTTCTAAGGATTATGGGATTAAACTAAATGGATGAATATCCCCAGCACTTTCTGTGTATGGATAACACTTTAGCACTCAATAAATGTTAGCTATTTTTATCTTCCAGCTAAAATTGATAAGCTTGAAAATATATAGCTTGATAGTTGCAAGAGTTGTTGGAGAAGATGGTAAAGATTTCATTGACATACTTTAGAAATGAGATAACCTTTCTGATATTCTGGTGTGGTTTAAGGTGCTGTTGGACCTGATCTTGGCTAGGGCGGGGGGCAGGGATCTTTATAAGATCCTTCGAGATTCCTTTCAGTTCAGTAAGTTGATCACGTCTACTTCTGTCTTGGTGCACTTGTCCCTCTCTTATGGATCCCTCCTTTCACTGGAAGAAAAGTGCTGGAACTTGCAGGAAGTAGTTTGTTCTTTAACATAACTCTTTTTTATTTTCTTTCAGAATCCAGCAAGCTCAGACATTTGTTAGGTGTTTATGGGCTTTCATAACAGAATCTATCTTATGAACACATTGTATCCCAAAAGTTCACATAGAAATTAGATGTCTGGAACTTTTCAGATTTCTCCATGTAATTCTATAAATGGCATTTCAGTTTTTAGACAAGCCTAATCAAATACATTTGATGCTAACCATGAGTAAACTCAAAATGCTTATTAAATTACTGTGTATTCTAGGTTGTAGAAGTCAGGGCCATGTGGTCCAGAAGGAGAGGAAGGAGATAGAAGTTCTTTTAATCCTTTACAGGGTATGAGATTGAGTTCAACGAGATTTCCAAATGGATATGCTTTTGGGAGTAGTCACTTTCCTATCACATTTTTTGCACCCTAGCTTATTCCCCAGCTCTCCTATCTTCAAAGCTCTTGGGCTGCAGAAATTACATACTTTTCCTTTCCTGGAAATCACAAGTTTACTGCTGACTGTCCTAAAGGCAGCTGGTGCCAACTACAAACTAACAGGAAAACAATCTGAATTTCTTCACACTAACCTATCAATGACTTGTAATTGCTTAACTCTTCTAGTGGGATAATGTTTTTAAATTAAGGTCAAGAAATGTTTAATTAGCAGAAATCCAGAGAATTTAAGAAAGTGAAATTATACCTCTAAGCCGAATCGGGGAGGGAGTTCATATTTTTTGTAGGGGAGAGACACTTCGTAAAGAGTCTGTCCTTCAGAGTAGACATTGAAGTCTTGCATCTAAAACTGGGCACCCAGACATCAGCCTGGGCAGGGGACATGGTATACACTGCTGGAGTGTCAGTTTTCATCACGGTAATTAACTTAAATAATACAAATACTGATGGAGTTCCTGTCGTGGCTCAGAGGTTAACAAATCCGACTAGTATCCACTAGGGTGCTGGTTCGATCCCTGGCCTCACTCAGTGGGTTAAGGAGCAGGCATTGCCGTGAGCTGTGCTGTAGTTTCCAGAAGTGGCTCGGATCCAGCGTTGCTGTGGCTGTAGTCTAGGCTGGCAGCTACAGCTCCTCTTCGACCCCTAGCCTGGGAACCTCCATCTGCCATGGTGTAGCCCTAAAAAAAGACAAAAAAACCCCAAATATTGATGGAGTTCCCGTGTGGCTGAGTGGTAACGAACGTAACTAGTATCCATGAGGGTGCTGGTTTGATCCCTGGCCCCTCTCAGTGGGTTAAGGATCTGGCATTGCTGTGAGCTGTGGTGTAGGTCTCAGACTGTGGCTGTGGTGTAGGTCAGTGGCCACAGCTCCAATTCAACCCCTAGCCTGGGAATTTCCATCTGCTGCTGGTTCGGTCCTAAAAAGACAAAAAAAAATACAATATTGAAACAAATACAGAAGTATTAGTGATAGAATGCAGACTCACTTGAATAAAAGGCTAGACGTCAATTACATTTCCTGTTTACAGTGGACCTCTTCAAGCTCTGCCGGCAGACCCTCCTCAGGGGGGACCAGTCTGCAGCTCTGCTGTCCTGGATCCTCAGAGGAAACCTTTGAGAAAACGCTACACAGGACTTTTTCTGAGTTTCCCCATTTCTTTGTTGTATGATCCCATAGTTTCTCTAAAGCTCTTTCTGAAGGTAGGGCAGGGAGCTCTGAGAGGCCAGGAAGTGAGTAACTTCCCCAAGTGTTTGCAAGTTGAGAACTAATTGTATTTAAAAATCTTCAAAGCTTCAGCCAATTGTAGTTGAACCTTCATGAAACAAAAGTAACGAGGTCTTCTAGATCCTCCAGCATTTTCCCACATTTCAGTCCATCACCTCAGGGCATTTCTTGAAGGGAATGTCATTCAAATAAGTAAAAGAGTAGAGCACATCATGCCATTGTTGATACCACATTGGAAAGTTCTTTTGTAGATTAAAAATGCAGAACAGAGAGAAAAAAGATTTTTGTATTTCCCATTTCTTTAAACATTAGATAAAATTGATTCTTTTTCATAAATGTAAGAAAATTCCAAGGAGGAAAGTTTTCTGGACAGAAGAGTGGAATGTAGAGTTAAGGAGTTTGACTTTTGACTAAAGTGTATGGAATCCAGGGCTGGTATGTAAATGCCTTGAATGTATTATGATTTTAAGTCTAGGTAGGAAGAGAAGTGGGATTTGATTCTTTCCTTCCCTTCTTCCAAAAACAAAATTGATTAACTCTCTTAATCTAGGCTTAGAAGTGGAACCCAAACCACGCAGTATAATCAGGAACAGGAAATTCGTCCACGTGGACGCCCCGACGGTTCTTCTGTTTTCAGTATTAAAAACAGACCTGCTTTCAATGAGCCTATAGTGGACCTTTATAAGGGCAGAAATTTCCAGTTTGGTTAGAGTCTATCCCTGTGGTTCTGAGGAACTCAGAGAAGTGAGTACACACGTCATGGTTAATAGGGGATAAAAAAAGGTGAGAATTAATTACCTGTTTGTGTGCATTACCAAACTCAATCATTTCCTGTTACTTCCTTCATTCAGTCATTTGTCAGGATGTTTGGGCAAGGTCATGAAATTCACAGCTCCTACAGGAAAATCCTGATTTAAAAATTGAGGGAAAAAACCCTGAGCTTTTGTGCATTAATCCATTGATCTTAGAGTCCACCAAGGGCAGAGCTTTTTTCTGGTGAAACAAACCTTTGCCCATTACCCAATTTCTAATCGCGGTACTTTGTTGATCACTTATGCACAAACTAAAACTTAGACATGTCTTGTGAAGATTTGATTGCTTATTTTTATTTTATTTACTAAAAAGTTATTGAGGTACTGTTGATTTACAATGTTGTGTTTCTGCTGTACAGGAAAGTGATACAGTTATATACATACACACACACACATATATATATACACATATTCTTTTTCATATTCTTTTTTCATTATGGTTCATCAAGGGATATTGAATATAGTTACCTGTGCTGTATAGTAAGACTTTGTTGTTTTGAGTGCTTATTTTAGACAGTTCAATTTCAAGGTTCTCTTCCTTGTTCTGGGAAATTAGTGTATGAATGAGTGGGAAGAGAAGAAGGGAGGCTTGAAAGAGGTAGAAAGAGAGAAGAGGTTTGACTGATATAAGGCTCTTGCATAGTGGTTATTATAAAAGAGTTCAAAAGGTTATTTGCCCCACTGTTTGTTAATGTAACTCTCAATTTTTCAAATTTCATTTTCTCATTGTGTTCTTTCAGAGGGAGTTGGAGCTAGTGAATTCTCCAGGTAATTTTTGCCATTTTGTCTTGCATATCCTTGTTTAGCCATAAAATTGAACATTCAGGTAGTTCAATTAACTAAAGATGGCAGCCTTTTAGAGAAAATGTGGATGGCAGTCGTCACCAATGGTCCAGTCTCAGTTTGCACAGTCTAAGTCCTAACACACAACAGCATCAACATTAGCAGTGCTTTCTGACTGACATTCAGTTGCTTTCAGCCTGTATGCCAACAAGCCTGGTGCTAGAAGCCACTGGCTAACCCCAAAGCAGTGGTTTTCTTATAAAATCTTTGGTGATGTCATCTCTAAAAATCTCAAGTGAGTGTTGGGGGTTGCTGTTGTTGTCATCTTGGGATATAGATGTTCCTGGAAAAGGTTCGTATTGAACACTTGAAAAAATGAATTGGACAGTTCTTCAAAGTAATCCAAGATACTCTATGCCCTTGGAGTCTGGCCATTTAGGGGGCAGATCTAAATAGACATTTCTCTAAAGAAGACATACAGATGGCCAACAGGCACATTAAAAGATGCTCCACATTACTAATTATTAGAGAAACGCAAATCAAAATTACAGTGAGGTATCACCTCACACCAGTCAGAATGGCCATCATCAAAAAGTCTGTAAATAACAAATGCTGGAGAGGGCATGGAGAAAAAGGAACCCTCTTGCACTCTTGGTGGGAATGTAAATTGGTACAGCCACCATGGATAACAGTATGAAGGTACCTTAAAAAAACTGAAAATAGAGTTATCATATGACCCAGGGATCCCACTTCTGGGTGTATATCTAGAGAAAACCATAATTCAAAAGGATATATGCACCCCAGGGCTGATTGCAGCACTATTTACAATAACCAAGACATGGAAGCAACTGAAATGTCCATTGACAGATGAATGAATGAAAAATATTTTATACACACACACACACAGACACACACACACACACAAATATTACTCAATCATAAAAAAGAATGAAATACCATTTGCAGCCATGTGGATGGACCTAGAGATTATTGTACTAAGTGAAATAAGTCAGACAGAGAAAGACAAATATATGTTGCTTATTTGTAGAATCTAAAAAAGTGATACAAATGAATTTATTTACAAAACAGAAGTAGACTCACAGACGTGGAAAACAAACTTATGGTTAACAACAGGGGAAGGGAAAAATGAGGAGTTTAGGATTAACTTATACACACTGCTATATTTATATATGGGTAACCAACAAGGCCCTAATGTATATCACAGGAAACTATACTCAGTATTTTGCAATAACCTATAAGAGAAAAGAATCTGAAAAAGAATATATATATATATGTGTGTGTGTATATATATATATATATATGTATGTATGTGTATATATATGTGTGTGTGTGTGTATATATATGTATATATATCCGAGTCACTTTACTGAACAACTGAAACTAATACAACATTGTAAACCAATTATACTTCAATAAAAATTTAATTAAAAAAGGAAAGAAATCTGGCCACTTTTCTCTCCCAAGGTTTTGCTACCCAAATTGGAGACCACAGCAAGTTATCAGAAGAGGTTCTAGGAGTTCCCATCGTAGTGCAGTGGAAAGGAATCCGACTAGGAACCATGAGGTTGCGGGTTCGATCCCTGGCCTCGCTCAGTGGGTTGGGGATCCCGTGTTGCTGTGAGCTGTGGTGTAGTTCGAAGATGCGGCTCGGATCTGGTGTTATTGTGGCTGTGGTGTAGCCCTGCAGCTGTAGCTCCAATTAGACTCTTAGCCTGGTAACCTCCATATGCTACGGGTGCGGCCCTAAAAAAAGCAAAAAAAAAAAAGGAAGAGGTTCCAGATGGAATGCTGCAGATTTCATCGTTCACCATCTTCTGGTGGAGCTGCTTGACAGTGATTGACTCCATAGGGAATGACGAGGTGTTAGTCCACATGGCAGGCACACTCACCCCTCTGTCAAGGGAAAGGAGAGGAACCAGCTGAAAAGAAACTCTGCTTTTAGGACTGAGAGGATGCTGTAATCTCTCAACCACGGCATAAGCTGCATGATTCTTTTCTTGTTAGTGTCCCACTCTGTCTCATAGAGAAAAGAAGAATAGTTCAATCAAGATCTGAAAAATAACCATGACATTTGGGTCTCCCCAGCCCTGTGAAAGACTCCTGGGACTTGCATCTCTGGCCCTTTGTGTGTGTCACTTTGTAGCACTATGTGTTACAACAAAAGGATGTTGAATATGTCTCAGAAGAGAATCCGAATGTTGGTCACAAATTCCTAATGGGTCTGGTTCTATTTCTTGTAAATTTATGTTATATTAATGTAATTTTGTATTTTCCACCCAGGGCTAAACAAGAAAATTTCATCCTAAAAAACCAGTTCTCTGGGGTTGCAAATGAGTTTTCATTGTGTCTTATAGACGGCCAGGCTTGAAGCCATAGAAGAACAAATTCAATACATTTCCCTAGGTCCCAGCCTCACCTTCTGTATGATCAGTTAAGGGCCCCATGTATTAACTGTGGCTCAGAAGATTATCTTCACTCAATGCGAGGGTAGCTGCTTCCATCTGCCTTAGTGCCTTTGTGGTTCTTGGGCGCTTCCTGACCCATCTCCATGAAGATAATGTTGACTACTGCCAGAAGCATACTGCCAACTCTTTTTTGCTTTCAATGCAGTTGCGTTGCATTATGATGTTTGCAAAATGCATTTAGAATTGACCTTCAGATGTGAGCTGACAGTCAAGTAGGATTTACATGGTGTGTGTGTTCAAGTTGGGTCTCTTTCTCCACTTCCATATCCTGCCTTAAGTGTGAGTCACGGTCTCCGATTCCATACAAAGCACCCTTTTCCTGAGATTTGAATTGGACTCTCAGGTTCATTTTCGATGTTAAATTTATGTTCTGCTTATTTCCTTGCTTCTACCCAAAGCCTGGAGATATACGACTGCTCCAGGACAGATGCTGGCTTTAAGCTATGTGTGTGTGCCAAAGGAGTATTGCCTTTCCCACAGTTACTTTGCCTGTCTGATGGTCAAAACCAGATTCCTTTTTCAACTTTGTGGCAGCTGTATAGTGGTGGGAAGAGGACATACAGAGTTTTACTCTATGGCGAACGCAAAACTTCGGAGACACTGTGCCAGGTTGCTGACTCCTGAACTATGGGGGAGATGAGAAGAACAGATGAAAGGGATGGGAGAGAGTGGAGTGAATGGTCCTGCCCTGAGGTCTCAGCCCTTCTTCTGGATGCAGAGATGAGAAGGGGCAGAGGATGGAGTGAATGGTCCCGTCCTCTGCTGGATGTTTCCATCTACTCTTCTGCTTCTCCTCTCCATCTTTCTCCAGCCCGCTTTCTGCCCAAAGTCCCGCCTGTGTGGGTTGCACTGGTGGACTCTGGCAACTCCTGGCTTCTTTTGGACTCAACCGGTGGGGATTGGAGGGAAGGGAGGTGGTGAGATCAAGGTTGTTATTGTCGGGCCCTGTCTTGGTCTGACTAATCTCCTGACATAAGGTAATCTTTCCTCTCTAGAAAACCGTTGCTCTGTGAATCTACTTCCAGGTTCTGGGACCCTCTTCTGCCCTTTGTCCCTGTGGGAGCAGTGGCTGCTCTGCTGTTATTAGCCCCAGGTTCCCACATTATCCCTCCTGGTTCCTGTACATTCGCAGAGGACTTGGTGATCAGGCCTTGGTAAATGATCTCTCCTTGACTTATCTTCATTTGATAATGTTTTCTGAATTGTCAGGACCCTGGCTAATATAACTCGTCTTTGAACTCGCTCGTTAAACGAGTCGTTTGGTTAATAAGCTCCTCATTTAGCAAGGAAATACATCCTGGTAAGGTTAATCCTGTGTTCATATTATATTATGAATGACAAATCAGGTTTTAAGGAATCTGGGATTTTAACTCTGTAAACTTTTATTTATTTATTTATTTATTTTGGGTCTTTTTAGGGCCACACCCAGGCGTATGGAGGCTAGGGGTTGAATCAGAGCTGTAGCTGCTAGCCTACGCCACAGCCACAGCAACTCAGGATCTGAGACAGTCTGCAGCCTACACCACAGCTCACTGCAACCCCGGATCCTTAACCCACTGAGCGAGGCCAGGGATCGAACCTGCCTTCTCATGGATACTAGTCAGATTCATTTCCGCTGAGCCATGATGGAAACTCCTGGAATCTGGGATTTTTAAATTGGAGATTTGAAGGGAGGGAAAGGAAGGGGGGGCCACTTTTGAAGCCTAATGAGAATAAGGGAGGCGAGAAGGTACAGAAGCGGGCTTCATCGTAGTATTTTACCCCTGCTTATCTCTGACAATTATCTATTTCACAATGAAGGGGGTGGGAGACTGCCTTCTGTTTCTCTTCCCCAGAGATTTTCTGCATGAACACTGCCATCTCTCTCTGGACACAGCCTGCCAAGAGCATGTGTGCCGTGGCCCCTTCAGCAAGCGGGTTAAGCTGCTTGTCCAAGCACACACAGTTAGGGAAGTAGCAAAGTCAGGGTCTCAACCCAAGGAGCCTGACATCAGAGTCCAGGCTCTTAACCACTAAATGCGTGTCTTTAACTGTGCATGGCCTTTAGTGGCCTTTGTGTGTCCAGGCCACAAAATAAATGGAGAAACCATTCCTTTGGTGGGAATCGTGGGATTTCCAGTGTTTAAACCTGGCTGAGCTGGAGCGGTTAGAAATTTATGAAAACTGCAGAGACTTACAAGAAAGCAGAGCAAAATCCATTTGGAATTTGTGACCGACATTCAAACGCTCCTCCGAGACATTTTTATCATCTTGTAGTTGTGAGACTTCTTGTAAAGGGATCAAGGGAGGAGCCAGAACCATGGGGAACGATCAGGCCCGAGAAGACCTGTAAGGAAGTAATAACGACTTTCACACTCACCAGCAACCAGGATTTCCACGCACTATCCACCGAGGTTGTCACCGAATCAGACACCTAGAGCTGAAAAAACTCTTTATCCCGCTAGTAATCCTGTAAGCCACTTAAGCACTGGACTTAAATATTTTTCAGCTGTTTTCCAGCCAAGTTGTGCCAAAAGCTGTTTGGCGATGGAGGGAGTGGGTGTGAATATTGGAGTGAGCAGACTGCCTGTACCCTCGTGAGGTCATGTTTTGGGGCTGGGGCTTAGATATAAGCAATCAGGCCCGAGGGAGCCTGCAGGTTGGGAGATGCTTGGGGAACCTCCGATCTGACGACAGAGGGTTCATTTCCACGGTCTCACTGCTGCCTACGCCATCGGTGCTGTTTGCTGAAGGCACACATCTCCTAGAGGGGAGCAGAACACACGTTTTTATGCTTCCCACGCACCTACCAGAGTATTAACGCTGCAGAGAAAAAGACCTGGATGTCAATAAGCAGCTGGGCTGGACTTACACAGGCCATGGTTCAAAAGGTGATACACACGGTGTGTTTAGTCCAGCTCTTGTGAATCTGAGATTTAATTTTAACTGAAACCCGATGATACGTTAACTCGAAAATTTATTAGCTGTAACAGAAAGTAACCCTTCCACTCCACTGAAATCTCTGACATGCTTTAAAGACAACAGCTGGTTTATTAATTTAGCCGACTTAACGTGAAGTTTAATCATGCGTCAGTCCTCGGAAGGACCTTACGATTAGATGCACACAAATAACGAACAAGCACAGTGACCGCTGGTGTTTCCTTAGTGGATTTTTGTGTTGGATGTGTTGATTTGGAAGTCAGAGCTAAAGCACACTTTGGTTTCCCAAAAAACAGAACAATAAGATGAAAAAAACAAAACCTCACTGGATTCTGACTACGGGCATTCGTGGCAGTTGTCCATGGAAAGTACTTACGTAAAGACTATCAAAGTGAGGGGGACTTCTAATCTAGGTGATTTCTTTTAATGTAAAAAAGAATTTACTTTCTTTTTTAAAACATTATTTTCCAGCATGGTCTATCCCAGGAGAGCGGATATAGTTCCCTGTGCCATACAGTAGGACCTTATTGTCTATCCATTCTAAATGTAATAGTTTGCATCTATCAACCTCAAGCTTCCTACCTATCCCACTCCCTCCCCACTCCCTCTTGGCAGCCGTAAGTCTGTTCTCTATGTCTGTGAGTCTGTCTCTGTAGATAGGTTCATTTTTGCCAATTTTAGATTCCACGCATATGTGTATCGTGTGATATTTGTCCTCTTCCTGACTTACTTCACTTAGTATGAGCATCTAGTTCCATCCATGTTGCTGCAAAGGGCATTATTCACTCTTTTCTATGGCAGAGTAGTATTCCACTGTATATATGTACCACATCTTCTTAATTCATTCATCTGTCAGTGGACATTTGGGTTGTTTCCATGTCTTGGCTATTGTGAGTAGCTAGCGCTTCAGTGAACATAGGGGCACAGGTATCTTTTTGAATAAAAGTTTTGTCCGGCTATATACCCAGGAGTGAGATTGCTGGATCATGAAGTAGCTCTATATTTAGTTTTCTGAGGTACCTCCATACTGCTTTTCATAGTGGTTTTACTAATTTACATTCCCACCAACAGTGTAGGAGGGTTCCCTTTTCTCCACACCCTCTCCATCTTTTGTTATTTGTGGACTTATTAATGATGGTCATTCGGATTGGTCTGAGGCAGTACCTCATTGTAATTTTGATTTGCATTTCTCTAATAATTAATAATGTTGAGCATCTTTTCATGTGCCTACTAGCCGTCCGTATATCTTCTTGGGTCCTTTGCCCATTTTTCTATTGGGGCATTTGTTTTTTGGTTGTTGAAGTGTATGAGTTGTTTGTATATTAAATGTGTGAACTTAAAGGCAAAAATGTATGCTTTAACAAACTACCCAAGTCAAGGTTGAAATTTAGCAGAATCTAAAAGTGGGTGGAGAGAAGAGGGAGGAAAAAGTCTTTGGGTTCAGTCTGTTACCGTTTTATTTTTTTTTCTTTCCTTATTTATTTTTTAGCCATTAAAGCTATATTTCGGCCCACTGTCTTCATATGATAAAATGCTGTTAATTTAGGCTTTTGTAGATTAGACATTGCAGCTTTTTGGACACAGTGATTCTGACATGCTCTTTGAAGTTTTTATGAAGAAAAAGACTTGTTACAGAGTAAAGAGGGCAACATGATTTGCAAGGGATGTTTTAAAATTAATTAAGATAAAACCCTTGCAGACTTTCTCTGTTGACTGTCAGCTACTGTGGACAGTTGAAGCTTACTGATTCAACTGGCGATGAGATGATGAACTGCTTATAGAACTTTGGCACGTTAGTTAATCATGGACTCTTCTTCTGTAAAGAGATCCCCCTTGACTTTTTTTTTTTTTTTTTTTTTTGCTTTTCAGGACTGTACCTGGAACATATGGAGGTTCCCAGGCTAGGGATCAAATTGGAGCTATAGCTGCCAGTCTACACCACAGCCACAGCAATGCAGGATCCAAGCCGTGTCAGTGACCCACACCACAGCTCACAGAAACACCAGGTCCTTAACCCACTGAGTGAGGCCAGAGATCGAACCTGCAACTTCATGGTTACTAGTTGTATTGTTTTCACTGTGCCACAGTGAGAACTCCCCCATTTGACGTTTAGACTCAATTTGTGAGCATAGGTATATTTCCATACAAGTTTCACATATTTTAAATTTGAGCTTTGTGATTAGAATATTCTGCTTAGGAGCTGCTGTTGTGGCTCAGTGGGTTAAGAACCGACTTGTATCCATGATGATATAGGTTTGATCCCTGGCCTCACTCAGTGGGTTAAGGATCCGGTGTTGCTGTGAGCTCTGGTGTAGATCACAGATAAGGCTCGGATCCAGCATTGCTGTGGCTGTGGCGTAGGCCGGTAGCTGTAGCTCCATTTTGACCCCTAGCCTGGGAACTTCCATATACCGCAGGTATGGCCCTAAAAAAAAAAAGAGGGAAAAAAGGAAAAAGAATATTCTGCTTAAATTCTTAAAGGCGGATGGAGGACAAATGACATTAATTTTCCTAGGCAACTCAGAAGTCTATTCACTAAAGAATTAGGAAACCCCTGCTAAGCCCCCTGTGTGTGTCAGTGCTGGCACGGCAATGATGGTGACAGGACAGTGTCTAATGGGGAGACCCATGAGCCAAAGGATGATGGCTCCACAGGCTGGGAAGGGCTCCAGTGCAGGGAAGACAAAACTTGCTGGAGCTCAAGAACAGGGCATGCAATCAGCCTGACATGAGGGTCTGGCGTGTCTGAGATGGTATCACGGAGCACGTGGCGTTGAACAGTGCCTTGAAGAGCTGGTCAGGAGGGCTTTAAAATGTCCTCCTTTCACGTCCTTGTGCTGCTTTGGATTTGAGTGTGAAGTAACAAACTGACCACGAGATCACAGGGGCTCCCAACTTCTCAGATCGCCCCTCATGTTCAACATGTTAGGTGCGGGGCAGCTTTGCTCAGAGGTAGGTCATGCATATGTGTGATTTCTTAAACTTAAGGTGGGGAAAAATGCTTTCCATGACACCCTGTCCTCCTCACTGGCCGGGTTTCACCAGCTCCAAATCCACAGGGATTATCACTAACCTGACCTGTGGATTTGGTGATTTACTCCTATGACCAGACAGCCACTTTTGGACTGTTTTTCTGATGAGCAAGCAGTTCAGGGGTCGTGGAGGCAGGGCCCCCACAGTGAGTGCTTAACTGCTCCTGAGAAAGACCCTCCAAGTTCATGGTGTTACTCAATCCGAGGTCTGAAAGATTTACAAACCGGCAGACCAAGAGAAGTTCACCTCTGGCTGAGAACACTTTAATTCTTCTTAGCAGCAGTTGGAGAAAGAGGATCTATGTATACTTGATAAAATATTTGTTAAAAACATTTTTTTTAATAGCAGCAATTCTCATGGGAATAGGGATGCAGGAAAACGGGGTGAGACATTGTCTTTGCGTAAGATTACTTGATTTTTGCCTTTAAATTCTTGACTTTTTCTTTTAGTCAGCTTTCTAGGAATGTTTTCTTTAGCTTATGCCTGGCATTTTGTAACTTGTCATTTACACTCTGCTAGACTGTAAACTTTCTTCTTTGACAGCAGAACCACGAAGAGGCCAAATAATATCTAGCCTTTTAATCCAAACATTGTTCGTCCAGCACCCATAGCCCCCAGTCCCTATCGCCTTGGGAACCTGGCTCGCTTGCCTTGTTTTCATTTTCTGCCTAACTCTTCGGGGGTGGAATCCCAGTTCTGCTCTGCTGTGCCTCAGTTTCCTCATCTGTAAAATGGGATATTACTCTCTACCTCGCTGGGTTTTATATGGTTGAAAATGTTCATATAGGTTAAGGTCTTGGAGCACATTGTAAAATGCTCCACTGATATCAGTGAATCTTATTGCTATTATCATCATCATCATCATTTTTTTTTTTCTTGCACAATTTGTTTTCACGAAGCCAGGAATAAGAACAGCTTTTGAGGAAAGGACATGTAAGAGGAAAGGACAGTACCTGCTGTGTGGCAGTTGTGGTTCAGCTTGAAAAAGCTGTCCTCAGGCTCCAGCTGGACAGCCAAGGCTGCAGGGAGAGCAGAGAGAGGGCCTGCAGAATTTCCCATAGACTCAAGGTGGGACAAACACGGCTTTGATCCTTAGGGTCTTGGTCTATGCAAAATCACCTTCAGTGAGTGTGACTGATCTGAGGGACTCAGGGCTGGGGCCCATGTCATGAAAGCCATCAACCATTAGTGAATTGCACTGTGAGACTGATGGCCAGGCTCCAGGCTTCTCTGAAGCTATGCTGCAGACCTCTCGCTGCAATAACAACACAGGTCGGTTTCAGGATTTTATTGTGTCGTGAGAATCTCTCTGAGTTCAGGTAGCAGTTCTTGAAAAGCAGCAAAAAATTTTTAAGCATGAGAAATTTTTCCTTTCAAGGTTATTTTGTCAGGCTTATTTGAGATAAAGTAACATTTTGAGAGAAATCACGGAATGGTTTTTACAGACAACGGAGTAACTACACTTATAAAATACTGAATTTAGATTTTTTATTTGAACTTATACAACATTTTAAATGAGACATCATTTTAATTAGTATACTACATGATGACTTAATATGAAAATAGACTCTGCATGTGGATCATACATTTCCATCAAGGCATCTGCTATTTTGCACTATATCTTGAAATAATATTGTTCCACCTGGAGAAAATGCCATAGCTGTTAGTATTGCTTCCTGACATCCCTTAAGGCCGTGTTTTAAAGAATTTGTTATAACTGGCTGGTTTGATGAAATAGACATGACATTTATACTTAACAGTTTTGATATTGTTGTATTCATCCAGAAGAAAATTTTCAGTCTTCAAGTCCCTAAATAGTCTAAGGAAAGTGAATATTATCTACTAATGTTAGTGTTTTGTGTTTGAGAATATTGCAGTGGTAGGCTAAATAGAATTCTTTTTTGACCTGAGCCTTAAAAATGAGAATGGGTTAAAGTCCTGAGTTCCCAGAAAAAACACCCGCAAACAGGGCAGTATGCATTCAGGATTCTGTTCACAGCTTTGACTTGACATCAGCACGCTGCTAACCTGGGAACCATTTCATTTTAAAATGGGAGACTTGCTGAGAAATAAATACTAAGCGGTCCTTACATGAATAATTAAGAAATTGACCATGCAAATGGAGTTTATCCTTTTTACTTGTTTGTTTGTTTTTTTAGGGCTGCACCTGTGGCATATGGAGGTTCCCCGGCTAGGGGTCGAATCGGAGCTGTAGCCACAGCCACAGCAATGTGGGATCCGAACCATGTCTGTGACTTATACCACAGCTCATGGCTCTGCCAGATCCTTAACCCACTGAATGAGGCTGGGGATGGAACCTGAATCCTCATGGATACTAGTCGGATTTGTTACCGCCGAGCCAGAGCGGGAACTCTGAGTCTCTCCTTTTCTCCACATCCTCCAGTGTGGGTGGAATTTGGCCAAAATGAATGAACCCCTGAGTGTCTGAGGAGGCTCTTCTCAGGGTTCTGTGTGGAAGAACATAGGAGTATTGTCATCTGATATCATAGGAGCCACTTTTTTTTTTTTGTCTTTTTAAGAATTAACTCACTGGAAAAATAAAATAAAGCTCTTCTACTTTTCTCTCAGTGATTCAGTTGTGTGATTCCTTTGGGAGGGTCAAGTCCCCTAAGCAGAGTTTCAGAGAAAGACCCCTAAATTGCAATACCCTTGGGAGGCACCAGTGATGGCATGGCCAACTCCAGGTTTCCTTGGTGATGTTCCCAGGGGTGTCAAGGGCATTCAGTAACAGGACAGATTTGTATATTCAGCACATATACAAAGACAATGTTTGTAGCAGGTGATCTCTATATATTTTTAGCCAGAAATATAACAAGGAAGAGAAGGGCAGGACTTAAAACAAATGATTAAAATATGATCATGATGTGTCACAGATATATAATAGAATCCTACTCAGCCATAAAAAGAAGGAAATAATGGCGTTTGCAGCAACATGGTTGCAACCAGAAATTCTCATACTAAGTGAAGTAAGTCGGAAAGAGAAAGACAGGTATCATATGATATCACCTCTATGTGGAATCTAAACTATGGCACAAACGAACCCATCTGTGAAACAGAAACAGACTCTCAGGCATAAAGAACAGACTTGTGGTTGCCGAGGAGGAGGGGGAAGGAAGTGAGATGGACAGGGAGTTTGTGCTCAGTAGATGGAAACTGTTACATTTAGAATGGATAAATAAGGACCTACTGTATACGCATATATTTATATGGCTGGGTCACTTTGCTGTACAGCAGAAATTGGGACAACACTGTAAATCAACAATACTTCAGTAAAAAAATAAATAATACGATCGTGAGAAACAAGAAGACTCCAGACAGCATTTGTCTCCTCCTCCCCCCATGCCCACACATTCTAGCAGAGGTGTTTGTTCTTCTGCTCACCTCCCCTCTCTTTGGCTTATAGTCTTATTCAAGGGAGAGGTGATGGTACAGGTACGGTGGGGATCCAGCTGGGAGAGTGAAGCTGCGCAGGCCCTCCAAGTGCATTCTGCTGCTTTCTTCTGTTCCGACCTTGCTGTGAAGAACAGAGGAGCTTTGTGCTTCTCTAGTCATGGCTGTGTTTTTACATCCAAACAATTAAGCAGGTCAACAGGGTGTATGCTTTAAAAATAACCAGTTATGGGAGTTCCCGTCATGGCGCAGTGGAAACAAATCCAACTGGGAACCATGAGGTTGCAGGTTCCGTCCCTGGCCTTGCTCAGTGGGTTAAGGATCCGGTGTTGCCATGAGCTGTGGTGCAGGTTGCAGACGTGGCTCGGATCTGGCGTTGCTGTGGCTCTGGTGTAGGCTGGTGGCTACAGCTCCAATTCGACCCCTAGCCTGGGAACCTCCATATGCCGCCGGCATGGCCCTAAAAAGCAAACAAAACAAAACAAAACAAAACAAAAATAGTTATGCAAGTTTACCAGAACCATTTTCCCTGCAAGACTTGCTCCAAAGTGAATCTTCGGCATTGTTCCTATTTTAAGTCCTTTATCCTCCTTCCTAGAGTTTGTCCCCTTGGAGGAGCCCGTGTATCAGTTTTGTTTTGTATGCTGTGGAAGGGAGTCATATTTATGAGAATGCCAGGATGACCAGGAAAGAAAACCTAAAGCACTAAGTTATAGGATGATTTGAAATCCCTTTCTAGCCCCAGAATTCTACTGAAAAGGGGGGGGGTCGGAGGACAGTGATGTGGAATGAGCTATGTATAGTTTAGTGTATTCGGGATCTTGGGAATAAGTAACTGTGATCTTTCCCAAATCATAAGACATTTTATAAGGCATTTGAAAAATCTGGGTGGATGGAAAGAATAGACACATTGTAAACCAGCTAATACCATAGGCTGGCCTCAACAGAGATTCCCCCAAATCAGCAAACCCACAAAAATTCGCCAGAATCCCTCTCACATTCATCAATGCCACATCCTGTTACGCTGATATATTTTATTTTTAAGAGATAGAAAGTTTCTTTCCAAACTCTAGCCCTAGTTTTCACATAAACACAGTTACTTATGAGCTCAGAAAAACTAAGCCCTGGAAAGGAGAGGAAGAGATGCTCCGTGTGGTATCAGTTCTCTTCTCACGTGGGTGTGTGAGCGGGTGCTCATTTTCTCATGATTGCGCACCCAGGGACAAGCGTCTCAAGGACCCTGGTCGTCCCTCTAAGCGCACTTAGCACAGACCTTGTGCTAGGGTCGCTGTCAGGAACTGACATGTCAAGGGTTTCGTGGACATGGGGGCCTTTGGTGGCTTTTTTCTCCCTCAGAGGAGAGAATGGCATCCAACCTAGGAATAATCCTGTGCCAGCGTACATGCCCCCTGCAGATATGCCCTACCTGGAGGGTGTCTTCACTTCCCTTCCACTTAGGTTTTTTTTTTTTAATTGAAGTATAGTTGTTTTCCAGTGTTGTGTTAACTTCTGTATGGCAAAGTGATTCAGTTATATGTATTATTTTTCATTATAGGTTATTACAAGGTATTGGATATAATTCCCTTTGTTGTACAGTAGGGCCCTGCTGTTTCACTTAGTTTCTTTCTTCCTTCCATTTTTTTTTTGCTTTTTACGCCACAGCCACAGCAATGTGGGATCCGAGCCGCATCTGTGACCCCACAGATCATGGCTATGCTGGATCCTTAACCCACTGAGCGAGGCCAGGGATCAAACCTGCAACCTCATGGTTACTAGTCAAATTCACCTCTGCTGAGCCACAACAGGAATTCCTCACTTAGTTTCTTCTGACCTTAGATCTTGTCCAGGAGGTTGCTGCGGAGGCATAGCTCTGTTACCATGTAATATGAGATGTCTGTCTCCATTGTTTGCCTAGCTGGGTGATAATGTTAGGGTGTTTAACCATTTGCTGGATCTGAGATTCCACCTTATGTTCTTAGATATATATTGTCACTTGCTTTCTTCTTGTTGATCATTTTGATGGCTTCCTACATCACTGGAGATGTAAATGATGCCAAGTGAAGCTTAATACTAAAAACAGCCAAACCAGGGATTTCCCGTGTGGCTCAGTGGTAACAAACCTGACTAGCATTCATGAGCATGCAGGTTTGATCCCTGGCCTCGGTCGGTGGGTTAAGGATCCTGCGTTGCTGAGAGCTGTGGTGTAGGTCCAGACGTGGCTTGGATCCCAAGTGGCATAGGTGGACAGCTGCAGCTCCGATTCGACCCCTAGCTTGGGAACTTCCATATGCTGCAGATGCAGCCCTAAAAAAGCAAAAAGCAAAAAAGCAAAACCGCAGAAAGCAAGCAAACAAACAAAAAAACCCAGCCAAACCAGGCTCAGTGACACACACACACACACACACACACACACACACACACACACACACAGAATGTATAATGATAGACACCGTAGTTTAGGTACATCTGAAGCTGAACTATTTTAGTTAGCTCGTATTGATAGTAACTATACTAAAATGTAATTATAGTTCAGCAATCTGTTAGCTATGCTTTATGGACTTTTCTGTCATAGCTGTCAACAAAGCTGACAGGGTTATCCTTTTAATTGTAAAGGATGCATTTATTAATAAAAATTAATAAATGGGTTATATCTTAGAACACATATCAACCAAAACCAAAAGACATAATTAGTTCAGAAATAAAAATACTGAAATATGGAAAGAAATCTCATACACCACTAAAATTAGCAATAAGGCATTCTAGGAAAACTCATTAAAATTCCTGCTCTTTTTTTTTTAATAGTTGTTAGTTTGGCAGCAAGAATTTTTCCTCTTTTTTTTTTTAAGTAGGACCAGATAAAGAAGCATTTTATTTGAATGAGAAAACCAAGTAGAAGTTATCCTGTGATAGTTTTTATATTGTTTCCTTGGATTTGTTTTATCTATTGTGAAAATTAATTGATTTTAATATATGTGAACATGCTTAATTGGGGTCCACATACACACACACGTGTGCGCACGCGCACACACACACACACACGCATGCACAGCTTTTCCATCACTTTGGCCCTTGTTGATCATTTTGTTCACCAAATATGTCCAAACCTGAATGGTGTGAGAGAAGATCGTCTCTGGGTCATAAGAGATCTTCCTGAACCATGCAGCTACCTGAGGTCTCCTTGTTTCCTCTCCAGGGCTGGGAGTGGCCTGTCCAGGTGACCGGGGCTGGTGACCACTCACCCTTGCATCCCCCACTGTGGGCATCCTCAGTGACAGCATCGTCTGTAAAGCATCCTGTGGTCCTGAAGAGGTGACTTGTGACCATCAGCAACTGCTGCTCTTGATTCTGTGCAGACATTTCTGAAGTCCCTGGATAAGTCAGGTACCAACGCTTCCTCTCTCTCCCCCTGCTCTCAGGCCCTGATCTATGTGCTCAGACATGCAGGTTGCTCAGGCAGAATCAACATGTGGATTATTAACCTAACCTGATATGTGATGTCAATGAATGACTTGCAGTCCCCTTGACACCCAGTCCCAGGCCTTGTACAAAATAAACATTTCTCTTCACAGAGCAAGGAGCTAGACCATATGTTAAGTGCCTTATCAGGGAAAAATCAGCTAAATTAAAATCTGGCCACATGACTTGCTTTTTTTAAAAAAAATTAATATTCTTTATATTTTAGAACAGAATAATTGAACACGCAGTACCCAGTTCCCAAAACTTCGCTCCCCACCCACAGTTTCTCCTATTACCTCTTGCATTAATGTGGTACATTTGTTACAATTAATCAACAGTGGATGTTGATACAATTTTATTAACTGGAGTCCATAGTTTACATTGAATTTCACTCTGTGTGGAAGCTTTTTTATGGCTTTTCACAAATGCGTAAAAAAAAATCACGAATCAACCATTACAGTATCATATAGAACATAATTTTGATTTGAAACTATTTTAATTCAGAAATAGAAAACATCTTGAAAGAAAAACATGAAATATTTACTCCATGAGCTTCTCAAGTCCTCATTGCTCGCCAGTCCCCAAGGTGAAAACCACTTCTCTGAAAAGGTATTCAGCCACCAACAATGATGTTATTAATAGGAATATGGATTAATTTAACCAAAAGCCAATGAATCCCATTATAGAAAATGAAATTATAGTTTCACTGCCCTAAGAATCCCCTCTGCTTCATCTATTTCTCCATCTCCATTCCCTTCAAATTTTTGGTGACTACTGTCTCTCCATTAAGTGATACCTTTTCTCTAATGTCGTCTAGATAGAAACAGTTTTTTTCAGATTAACTTGTAGTACTCCATAATATGCATTTAAGATTCCCAATGTCTTTGTGTGGCTTGAGAGCTCATTTCTTTTCAGCACTGAATAGTATTCCACTGTCTGGATGTACTAGAGTTTATCCATTCACCTGTTGAATGTCATCTTGGTTGCTTCCAAGTTTTAGCAGGAAGAAAACTGCTATAGAGATTCATGTGCAGGTTTTGGTGTGAACATAGGTTATTAGCTTAATTGAGTTCAGCTTAATTTACTTAAATTCAGCTTAATTTATGCACAGGAGCATCAGTTACGGGGCCTTAGGGCATGCTTAGCTTTGTAAAAGAACAAACGACTGGCAGGAGGGTGGGGAAGGGCAATATAGGGATGGGGGAGTGGGAGTTACAAACTTTTGGGTGTCAGACTAAAAGTATGTATTGTGCAACATAAGGAATAGCCAATATTTTGTAGTAACTTAAGCTTTAAAACTATATAAAAAAGTAAAAAATAATTAAGAAACAAAAAACGAAGTGGCTGTAATGTTTTACATTTTTAAAACATCAATGAGTGAGAATTCCTGTTGCTCTGCATTTGTACCAGTCTTTGGTATTACCTTTTTTTTTAATTTTAGCTATTTTAAAATAGGCATGTAGTATTTCCCGTTGTTACTTTAATTTACAATTCCTTGATAATGTTGAGTACCTTTTCATGTTTCTATATGCCGTCTGTATATCTTCTTTGGGGAGGTTTCCAGGTTTTTTGGCCCATGGTTAATTGGATTGTTTGTTCTCTTGTTGTTGAGTTTCGTGAGTTGCTTTGTACGTTTTGAATGCAAGTCCTTTTTCAGATATGCATTTTTCAAGGATTAACCTCCAGAACTGCTTTTGTAGAGCTGCAAACAGTGCTCTTTCTCCCTAAAAGATAATTATGCTGCATATGTAGGTCAGTAAAATGCAATGAGCTACAAACTTGTGGTAAGGGCTTCAAAAGTGCTGAGGTTACATCAATGCCTGAGTATATATGACCTATGTTACTGTTTTTTATTGTAGTAAAGCAATTATTTTTTGTAGTCTTTTCTGGAAATGTCTCTTTTTATACTTAGGCAGACTTAAGCTACAGCTAAAAGTTGGCTAGATTTTGTGTCTTAAAAATCCTTACTGTTAAAGGGATAATGCTGACTATACATTTCAATTCCAAAAGGGAACTTGATATTCACTGTTTAAAGGCCAAAGACTTTTTTTCTAATGATATTCTAAATGAAGAATTGTACCGCGCAAATCCTAATTACCACTTTAAAATAGTGCCTGCCACGCAGCTAGTGGCATGTAGCATGTCCTATTGGAAACAGTTTCTTACCTTGTTTAAAAGAGGTGGGCTCCATGGTGGCTCAGAGCTCATGTGGATCAGATACTACGACAGCCAGGCTCTGGAGTTTTCCAGGCCCCCAGTCACTTCTGCTATCTCTGACACGATAGTAAAGATCTCCCTTCTTTTTACTCAAGGAAAACTGTATGCATGTAGAAAGTTTTGCTAAGAAACATTGGATGACACGAATTTTTTCTTTTAGTTAGAGAAGCTTGTATTTTCTAGACTGAAAGAAACAAGGTCTATTTCTTAGCTAGAACAGTCAGCATTTTCCATTTTTCCTAGTTGTCCTACTACAGACCTGCTCTGGAGGTGATGAATGTTAATGACTTTATTTTTTTTTTTGTCTTTTTATGCACCAGCGGCATGTGGAGGTTCCCAGGCTAGGGGTCAAATCAGAGCTGTAGCTGCTGGCCTGCACCACAGCCACAGCAACACGGGATCTGAGCTGCATCTGTGACCTACACCACAGCCCATGGCAATGCCAGATCCTTAACCCACTGAGCAAGGCCAGGGATTGAACCTACATCCTCATGGTTGCTAGTCAGATTCGTTTATGCTGAGCCATGAGGGGAACTCCGAGTGTTGATGACATTTGATGGATAGTTAGCCACATTAAATGTGATGTTTGCTTGTGGCGTGGGGGAAAAACATAACGTCTTATGACACTGGTCATTTCAAAATGTGAATCCCATTTCAGGAGGAAGTTTGAAGAACAAACATTATAAAGACTAGCAAGTATTCTCCTGGAAGGATAAGGAAAGGCATTTGGGATATGTGTTGATATCATGGATTTTTTTTTTTAGTGAAATGAAGAAATTGATCTTATTGACCACAACTTGATGTTTATGAAAGTCTTGGAATCACTGAGCTTGGGCTCTTGAAGTTAAAGCAGTTTGTCCTATTACTTAGCAGTGATTTTTATTATAGGAAGAAATGTAATTCAGTATTTTCCAGCCACCAAGTATTAGGACAGGCTCACTGCTGCAATAAACAATTCCAAGTCTGGATGGCTTGACACAGTAAACATTTCCTTCTTTCTGATGTCATGGTACAGTGTTGGCTGACGGGAGGGTGTGCTGGGGGGTCTACTGCTTATGGTCATTAAGGCCATGGCTCATTCATCTAAAAGAGCCCTCATGTCCAGACCTCTGGAATCCCCTTCTGGATCTTCTGCCTCTGACCTGCAGTGAGAGATGAGGAGGTTGGGGCATTTTTATAGATCAAGCTTGGAAGTGGCAAACATCCTTTCTGGCCCACGTTCCACTGGCCAGTCATACAGCCCCACCAATCTGTGTGGGAGACTAGGAAGATAGTCTGGACATGTGCCCACGAGGGAAACAAAACAGAATTTCACTAATCAGTCTCTGCCACTTATGAATGTGTGTAGTCATAAGTGGCAGAGACTGATCCTATTGCATCTCTCATCCTATTTTGTCATACACACAAAATAGGATGAAATTTATAGTTACGCTGCTTATCTAGACTCTTTCCACACTTCTAGGAATAATTTACTTCCTTGACGTATTCTTGTATTTTTGGAAATCAAAAACCTAAACCTCAACTTTTCCCCTTAACAAATGGTCATCCATGAACGAATGTGCCAAAAGATTTGGGAAGTTTAGGCAAGGTGTCCCCTGAATGGTATCCCATAGTGCCGGATGGTCCCTATTCCCTCCTGCCTTCTACTGATTGGATTTGAGGTGGCGATGGAGAAATGGGAGGGAAAAAGTTATAAAATGTCTAATGAAAAGCACAACAATGGGCTTGAAATGGTGTTTACTCTGGGCATATGGTTGAAGGGAGAGAAGGAACAAAAGCTCTCTTAAAAATGCCACACACTTTAAAACCTGACATCTGACTAACCTGTGGATTGCTATTGTTGGGGATCAGCCCAGATTGACACCTGGAAAACTTTCTGGGGTCAAGAAACTTCCACAAACATTTCTTTAAGTCATTCTCTTGGCACCTCGTAGAATCTTTTCGGAAAAGAAAATTTGCTCAGGGCGGCTTTTTTTCTTTCCTTCTTTTTTTGGTTTGGGAATATATTACTTTTATGGACACCTCCGCTCCCTGTCAATTGAAGTCAATCCTCAAATATGAAAGCAGTCGCAGATCTGGGGAGGCAGTTTCCCTCAGGGCTGGATTTGCAGCCTGTGTTTTAATGTCCCGCTACATTGAAAAGGTGTAGGAGAAATCACAGATGCAATGCTTGGTAAATGGTTTCCAGTCTGTGGAGAATAAATAGACTCTGGGAGAGAGAGTAGGTATTGGAAAAGTGTTGATCACATGGGTTTCTGTTCAGAAAACCACAATACCTGAGTTATCCTACTGGAATTCTGTTGCCCTCTTAATTTTCCTTGTACTGAATGGCTATTTCTGTAAGGAATGAAATGAGCTGAAAAAGTGTGTGCCGTTTCAGAAATAAAATCACGTTTAGATCTGGATATCAAAGGAATGAATGAGGACTTGCATTTCATTGTTTCTTTCTTTTTTAAATTTCTTTAGAAAACATTAGCCTGAAAAGTAATTGACAACGTTTGAACCACTGGAACAGTTGGCGAAAATTGTTAGTCCCTGAAATTTGCAAAAATGGCAAAAAGAGAAGTTAATTCTTTGCTGTTAGCAATGTAAGAATTATTACAGCTGTCAGCATCTGGAATTTGCATCTATCAGTAAGGTTTAGAAAGCTTTGTAAGATATAAGACTGCATTTATGGAGATATTATTTTAGCCAAAACATTTGGAATCCTAAGGAATTTAGAATTTAGCTTTGGTTTCAAAATGTTTTTTAAAAAAATAATACTTCATGTGTTATTAATGTTAATTATTAAATATTGTTATTAAAATTAATTGGATTGTGAGGCTATTTCTTTTTTAATTTGGATGGACTCTGTCAACAGCTTACCACCCAGGTTCTTGGGTTAAGCTGGTTTGTGCCTTCAGCAGAGGCTTGTGTTTCAGGGGACAGACCTCTGTTTTATATTCTCAAGTTACTCATTGTAGGCATCACATGCAGGAGATTTCTAGGAGTCCATGGGGTGCCTTCAGATAGGTCCCATAAATTACAGAAACGTTTCAGGAAGGGGGATCCCTTCCAGGGCCCAAGAGTGAGATCTTGTCTAACACTCAGAAATGAATTGTCTGAGGAGACGCACGTGCTGACAAAGCAAAAGACTTTATTGGGAAGGGGCGCTGGGTAGGGAACAGCAGAGTCAGGGAACCCAGGAGAACTGCTCTGCCACATGGCTCAGTCTCAAGATTTATGGGAATGAGGTTAGTTTCTGGGTTGTCTCTGGCCAGTCATCGCCCTTTGCCCATACTTAGTCTGACTCAGGGTCCTTCTTGGTGGCGTGTGCATCTCTCAGCCAAGAAGGATTCCAGCACCAAGGATCCTGGGAGGTTGCTTGTCTTCTCATCCTAGCGGCCCCTCCCCAGTTCTCCCAGTTAGTCTTTAGAGCAGCACCATGTTCCTTGTCAGGGCCTCCCGTTGTGAGACAACTCATGCAAACGGCAGTAATCGTGCCTGGCAAGGTGGGCGGTTATAGTCAATCGTTCCCAGACAGAAAGGTCTAGAACTTTGAATTTTTAATGATGAATCTGGAGAATAAGTACCTGTAGATGTACCTTTGTCTGAGTGGGGGCTGCCATTTCTTGTCTCAATGTTCCCAGGCTGGAAAATAGAGTGAAAAAGGAGGAAGGGGGTTCTATTTGGGGAACAACTTTTGGAAGTTTATTAAAAAATGTCAGTACACTTCTGGTGGCTGGAGCCCTGCGTGGGTTGTGGAAAGACTTGGACTTTGTCTTAAGTCCCCTCCCCCCCAAACTGTGCCAAGATGTCCCATTTTAAAAGCTTAAATCATGTCCTATCATGTATAACTTACTTTTTTTACATACGTCTTGGCAAGAACATAGTTTAAGAGTTTCTGGTTTGTGGCTACAAGCTTAGTAGTTTTATAGGCTTTCTTTTTTTGGGGGGGTTGTATAATCTATGAAGAAGGTGTAAATTTTTGGCCTTTTTGATCCACTAAGCCCCTTCTCCCTGAATCAATGGCAAACTTTAATGAGAACAGTAACCACTAATGAACAAGACTTTTCTCTGCCATGTGAATGTCAGAACATTTAGCCAAGCAATGTTGACTGACAGTGCAGGACAGTGGGCGAACTTCTGGGCAGTTTTTGTAATTTTGGTTTTTACAGAACCACTACAGAACCGTAATCTCTGTGAAATCTGTGCTTATATTCAGTGTTTAGTTTTAGGTTAAAATTACGAAACCACAAAATCCTGTTAGAACCATTGAGTGACATTCAAAGCTGTCCTTCAGTGATGATGGAGAGGTTGAAATTATAAATTGTCAAATAGTTGATAGTTACTGCCCAGGGCTTTCAATCTGTGCCACTAGAAAACACCTGTTCAGAGAACCCCATACTCCAGTGAGACATTTTCCTTTTCTTATTGGCACTGATTTTGGAGACAGCGCCATCAACAGTAACCCTGCCAGTTGGTGACAGTGCTTGTTTTTCTTATTGTTTTGAAGATTATAGGAAAATAGGAAGAAATTTCTGAGGTAGAACAAAGCGGTGTGTGTGTGTGTGTGTGTGTGTGTGTGTGTGTGTGTGTATTTGTGTGTATGTGGGTGTGTCTGTATTTGTGTGTGAGGGGCTAGGTCTAAACAGTATCTAGTGAATATCTGATGTAGCCCCAATAGTCCTTCTGTTGT
Source organism: Catagonus wagneri (assembly GCA_004024745.2). Lineage (NCBI taxonomy): Eukaryota > Metazoa > Chordata > Mammalia > Artiodactyla > Tayassuidae > Catagonus > Catagonus wagneri. Next base: position 7,232,601 of record PVHT020000078.1, on the reverse strand, counting down.
ACTGAACAATTAATGCTCGGTAATGCTAAGGATATAGACTTCTAATGCTTCTCATTCATGTTCAGAGGCTAACAAAAGTGTCTCTTAACTAAATGAGAATCTATTTCCCTCTCCTCCTAAGCCTGGAGGAGAGGTGGGGCTGGGCTGGGTCAGTTCAGGGACAGTTGGACTTCAGACCTATGGTCACTCTTAGTTTTCCCAACTCCCCTCTCCCTCACCTCTCCCATCTCTACATCTCCTCCTTCAGGTAGATTCTTATGAAAGGATCCTCTTTTATCCCAGAAAAGGAGAACTTTTATTATATATATTTTCTTATGTTTCCCCAGAAATGCAGTATTTTCTTACATAGAGTATGTCGTGCCAGAAATTAAGAAATACTCTGCTTTCCACAGAGGTGCATGCATTCTGTCAGTCAGGCCCAAATAACCACCCCAATAAGCCATGTGTCACTGACTGTGTAGTTCACCCCTAACATGTGATCATCCCAGACAATGGTTTCATAGTTAGTCCCTGACTGGCTCAGGCGAGAAGTGTAGCAACGAAGAGGGGTGTGTTGTGCAGACCGGTTGCCAATGCTGCAGGCAAGCTGACCCACCCTTCCCTGGTCTAGAAAGGAAGGTTCTACTCCCCCCACCCCCACTAATAAAACATGCATCTGCAAGTGTTCAACTCGATCAGGATGATCCTAGTGCCTAAAGAACAGTCATCTCTGGAGAGAGCATTCCCACACTGCACGGTTGATGTGGCGAATTAGAGGCTGCGTGGCCAGTTTGGAAGAGAGACCAGAAGCCTCTGAGTTGTAAATTCTTGTTTCTTTAGAGTGACAAGTCAGTTTTAAATGTGTAGACATCATCTTGGATGAGGAGGACCAGAAGCTTTCCCCAGAACTTCCCATGGTTCCTCCAATGGTCCATATACTCAGGTTGGAGTCATTTTGCCCTGGTGACCACTAGGTGTCAGCCTAGGGAACACTGGGCTGACAAGGAGGCTGTGGACAAAGGCTGTGGAGGTAGGTGGCCAGGCGTATCTGACCCAGGTGTTCTAACCTCTGACCCTGTTGCTCAGGGTTTCCTGTGACAAGGAACAGATTCCTGCAGAGTAGGAGTCTAGGCTTCCCAGCTCCATCCTTACCCTCTTGGGCTGCTCTTTCCTCTAAATACAGACACCATTCTTCACCTTTCTCTCTCCCTCTCATTAATCTGTCCTATCCAGTGTATATTTGGTTGGCTACCAAACAGCCCTGGACGAAGCAGGGAGAACACAAAGACGACAGGGCACAGCCTCAGCCTTCAAGGAGTTCATGTTGGGGGACACAGATGGGTAAACAGACAATGTCAACACACAGTAGGAAAAGCCGCATGCCTGGTATTGTGGAGGCTCAGAGGGGACACGGCAACTTTTTCCGGGAGAGTTGTGGGTGGGGAGCTTAGTAGAAGAGTTGATGTTTGAGATGGGTCGTGAAGGAGGAGTAAAAAGATGCCAGGCAGAGATGGAGGAAAATGAAGGTGCTCATTTGGCCAAGTTTAGAGTTTATTGTATAGGTAACATCAATCCGTTCTAAGCAGGGAGGGGACGTGGTTTGATAACTCTAGCAGTAGTTCAGAGGGCATCTTAAAGCCTTTAAGACAAGGAGACAATGAAGATGAGATGTAATAGTCCGGCAGGCATAAGTGAGGACCCGAAATAAAGTGTTAGTTCTATGTGTACGTGAGAGTGTGTACAAAAATGATTTCTCAGAGGTTGAATTGACAACTGTTGATTGTCATATAATGATAAATTTACCTCGGTCCTTTATCTGGAAGCTTGAATTACATTTTCAGTGTTTTCATTGGCTTCTCATCTCTTCAAAGCTAATTTACCTTTTTAAAAAATTGGTTTCTGGAAATCTCACTGTGTCTCAGTGAGTTAATGATTCAGCTTGTCTCTGTAGAGGTACCGGTTCAATCCCCAGTCCGGAGCAGTGGGTTAAAGATCCGGTATTGCTACAGATGTGGCGTAGGCTGCGGCTCTGGCTAGGATTCAGTCCCTGGCCCAGGAACTTACATATACATGGTTGCAGCCGAAAAATGAAGAAAAAATTAAAGTTTCCATTAGTAAACATGAAGACTTTAAAATTTTTCAATGTTTTATCAATGAGTAGCTGTGACTTCTTTTAACCTGTTATCATTACATATGATTTTTAGCATACTACTTTAATTATTTTTAAAAAACTCAGGCTTTTAGATAGTATGAGCACTTTCATTAGTTATGTTAAAGCTCATTCATCCAAAGTCTATTCGTTGTGATCCAGAAGGTATAAAATAGGAGTATTTAAAATCTGTTAAGGGAGTTACTACTGTGACACAGTGGGTAAAGACTCTGACTGCAGCAGCTCGGGTTGCTATGGAGGTGCAGGTTTGATCCCAGATCCAGCACAGTGGGTTAAAGGATCCAGCGTTGTTGCAACTGTGGCTCAGATTCAGTCCCTGGCCCGCGAACTTCCGTGTGCCATGGGTGTGGCCATAAAAAATTAAAAAAATAAAATAAAATAAATCTATTAATTGTACTGCTTCCCAAGTACCGCCAGGCATATTCTGCTCAATAGGATGCCAGACTGACTTAGGGGTGTGCTTTGATGCTCTGATACTAACATTAGAGGCAGTAATAAAGGACTCTTTTCTTTTGAAAAAGCAGCTCTAGGCTCTTTGGGTTAGAAGGTTTCTGCACTTGGGCATGGTGCCCCCAAGGCTGTGGGAATTTGGGGACAGAGTGGCTGGGCAGGCCTGCTAGCTAGTCCTCAACCCGTCTCCCTGGGGCTGCCGTCCCAGGCCCCTTGAGGGATGATACAGGCTAGAGCTGGAGACTTGGAGGTATTTCCCCCAAGCAGCGTCTTCACCACGCTTGGCCAAAAGAGCAGACTGTCTGTGAGGATGAAGGCGGCTAAGGCCCTGATACCCTCACACCAGAAGGGAGCTGGTGAACGGACGTGGCCTCCAACCTTGGCAAGAGGGCGAATCCCTATTCTCATACAGAATTTGCTTTTCTTTCTCCCTTATTCTGTGAAATAATATTGTATTTCTCTAAAGGCATGATGATTTCAAAGTCAGGCTGACATCCTCAACATTGGCAGATAATAGTCCTTGTTAAAACTGAATAAATCGGGAGTTCCTATTGTGACTCAGCAGGTTAAGAACCTGACATAGTCTCTGTGAGGATGTGGGTTTGATCCCTGGCCTCGCTCAGTGGATTAAGGATCCCACGTTACCAAAGGCTGTGGAGTAGGTCAGCTGCAATTCGACCCCTTGCCTGGGAACTACCGTACGCCACAGGTGCAGCTATAAAAAAAGAAAAATATCGGATAAATCACATGAATTATTTATTCTCTTCACTAATGAGAAGATGCATTCCTAACTTGAGTTAAATTCTTCTTCTGTTCTTTTGATATTATCTCTGGAGGTCTTTGAGCTTTTCTTTCCCCAATTACCTCAGAACCAAAAGAAAGTTCAGAGGAAGCTCCTCTCGTGAGGAGCAGGGTGAACAGACTGGAATCTTCTGTCCCCAGGAAGAGACCCGGGAGGATCTGCTGATATGATTTGCCTTGTGACATAAGGCAGCTTTTAGATCTTGTGTTTCTGTTGCTGCTATTCTAGGGTACAGGTTTATTTGCAAATGTTTTTATTGGATTCTCCCGAGAACGATTTGATGAACTTCAAAGTACCAATATTTCTGTGGTTGTAAAACAAGTGTCAGAATGTTTATCAGTCTATTTTCTTGGTGTTATTTCTACTCCCTCTCCTAGCCCCATTGCCCCCTTAACTGAGAAATGAAATTTAAAATCTCACAATCAAGTACTTACCATTAAATATAAAAGGATTACTATAAAAACAAACATCTTAAAAATGTCTCCAAAATCTGACCAAAATCATTTAAATAATGTGGATGACAAAGAGACCCAGATCAGATTTCTTAGCTACAAAAGATGCAGTGCAGTCTTTCTTGGAAGAGAGATTTTGAATAATTTTTTTTTTTTTTTGTCCTCGCCTGCAGCATATGGAAGTTTCTGGGCCAGGGGTTGAACATGCGCCACAGCAATGACCCAGGCTGATGCAGTGACAAGGCTGGATTCTTAACCTGCCATGCCACCAGGGAACTCCTTGAATCAACTTTTAAATGGATAAGGCAATTGATATTTGCAAGATCCACTGGTTTGTCCAAGGTGATAGATACAGCTGTTAATTTTCTTCGGTGTTGTGTTTTTTTTTTTTTTGTTCCTGCTTATCTCCAGATGGAAAAGAACATTTCACCCTTCTCATTTTTCATGTATGAATAGTCTCCCTCCTCATAACCCACAGTTATTTCTTGTTCCCTTCTTTCCTACCATATGCCCGTTGGGACTTCCCTGCCTTTACCTTAAATAAATCTAAGCCCCTCAGGAACTCCTCTTGTCCCCAAACAAGCTGTTCTGCTGCTTTCTTTAGTGAGTGACTAACAGTCCGCAGGGGTGTCACAGGTCTGTCTGTTGCTCAAAATTATAACTTCCCTCTTCTATCAAGGGGACTGAGAAGCAATTTATAAAGCCTTTCAAAACTGGCTACATTGGTGATCATTAAGATGGCCAGCTCTATTCATTGCTATCTTGGGCTGTTTCCCCATTCATAAGAAACATCTTCTGCACACTTCTGTCTGTCGTTTATGACAATAACAGAGTCTCGTTGAGGAGAAATGTGATCTTCTGCTTTTAGGCTTAAGACTAACAAGCCCTTCCTAAACCTTGCGTCCTGAGTTTCTGATGCATTTTTTTTTACCCTCCTGGAGGCAGAACTGAGGGATGAAGCAGTGTCAGAAAGTGATGGGTTTTCACACCCCTCTGTGCACACAGGTATGATCGCAATCCTCAGGTTATTTTCTGCGGAGCAATACTAAAAAGTCTGAAATTGTGCAACGTTAACTAATATTATTATTTTATTTCAAGTACACCAAGGGTGGAAAATACAAGACTTCTCGGGGGCCATCTGAGCCTTAGTTTGGACTCAGAGTCCTTCTTAACCTAAAGCACCAGTAGTGGGATGTTAGTGCTTTGTGTGTTTTCTGAGTTGCAAACTTTCTACCCCCCCCCCACCCCGTGTCCCTGGGTTTCTGCATTTTGAGATTTTATGGTTGAAGCTGCTTACATATTTCGAAGCGTTTTAAACTTTTAACTCTGTACCCACTTTGGATTTTAATGGGAGGAGGGGTCATTTGTACAGCCATGAGGCTAAAAGCATCTGGTCCCAAGACTCAGTTTCTTCGTTTAGTAAAAAGGGACTCTCTCTCTGGGATTGTTTTCTTTCTTAGCCCAGCAAATGAGGACAATAGAAACAACCTCCCCAACCCCCATATAAAATAGGTGAAAAAAAAAAAGACTAAAAATCTAAAGAAGCAATGGGGGCAGATAAGAATCTGAGAGAAGAAAATCAGGGAAAAGATGTCATAATCCAAAATCCTAGACTCAGTTTGGATTCATCAATGAGCATGCACTGGGACATCTGCTAAGTGAGGCACTGGGATGCGGAGATAAATAAATAAGGAAATAAATGAATATGAGGAGCTCCTGGTCTGGTTAGGAAGATAGATGTGCTGAACAAAGCCCGTAATTGCCAGGCACTGTGGCAAGGGCTGCAGTGTGTCTGAGAAGCGTGAGATTGTAGGATTGGGTGTCTGATGGCCTGAGGACATTAAGTAAAGCGCCCCCCCTGATGCTGCCTCACCCTCCTAGTTTCATAGCCTGAAGTTTGAGTTACTTGACTTGCTCTTGTCTTATGTTAACTCTGACTGTTCTTGGTAAGTCTGAGGAATCAGGTGTCGTGATGGATAATTAAAAAACTCAGGCTCTGGAATCCAGTCGTCCTAGCTTTGAATCCTGACCTGTTGTTTACTTATTTTGTGACCTTGGGATGGTCATTGATCACTCTGGCTCCGATTTCTTAACTTAGTTGTCGTAGCAATTAAAACAGAGCGTTTCTGTGAGATACCTAGGGCCCCTAAAGTGACGAGTAAGTAAAATGTATTATTATTGATTAATTCTGTTATTATATTCAGCTCAATGACGTTGCACTCTGTGCCAACATTTGTATTTTATTTGGCCACTTCCAACTGGAAGTTTATTGTTTCAAATTACAAAGAAAAAGATGAACTCAACTTGGGACCAAGGAACAAGGCTTGAGGACTTGGCAGTGGTTGGGGGAGACTTGGGGCTTTGTGTTTGGGTTGGAGGATGGGGTTGAGAGATAAAGATTCTGCTTAGGGAGCAGAACCACCAGAGTGGCAAAGAGTAGAGGTCCCGGGAAGGGTGAAACTGAGCGAGGGACTAGAAGATGGAGAAAACTGACAAGGAGAAAAGTCTGCTCCTCAGTGTCCTCCAGGGGCCCAGAGCAAACTATCTTAGACTTTGGGAACAGTTTTGTTGATGTGTTGACAGCTAAGGTTAGAGTGCTGTTTCCTTTTGAAAATCCCAAGTGTGTAGAGAATGAGCTCTTGCCGAATATTTCAGCTTTATTTTAATTTCTTCCTGCATAACCAGTGTGTGTGTGTGTGTGTGTGTGTGTGTGTGTGTGTGTGTGTGTGTGAGAGAGAGAGAGAGAGAGAGAGAGGGAGAGAGGTTTGTTGATATGTCTGTGGCCTATGTGAAGTCAGCTGTGTCCTCAAAAAGAAGATCTGGCAAGACAGAGGAAATGATGTCGCAGGGATTGGATAACCACAACAGTTTTGTTTATTTTGTGACCAAGCAGTAGGCAGAGTCCAGAACGCTTGATTGATAAGGAGACCACTTGGGGCAGAGGCAGCCGTAATTCAGTGTTCTCAGAATTTGGTGCCGTCTCCATCCTGAAACAGCAATTTGGGATTGAGTAAAAATTCTAGCCAGTTGGGTTAGATGGTCACCAAAAACTGTCTAGAACCTGAAGAATTCTGAATAAGTGATGTGGAGAAGCATCAAACAGAGACATTTTCACTTAAGCAAAGAAGCTATAACAATACCAATTTCCCAAACAAGTAGAGTGACTGGGAATAGTACTAGTTAACGTTTCCTCATATATTTCAATAAATGATCTCTGGGTTTGGTATTGTATCTTCCATTGTATAGGGTCCGAGGTTTGGAGTAGCTTGCCCAAAGTCACCATCTGCTGTGGAACCAAGCTTAGATGGAGTTCCCGTTGTGGCTCAGTGGTTAATGAATCTGACTAAGAACCATGAGGTTGCGGGTTCGATCCCTGGCCTTGCTCAGTGGGTTAAGGATCCTGCGTTGCCTTGAGCTGTGGTGTAGGTTGCAGACGCGGCTCGGGTCCCGCCTTGCTGTGACTGTGGCGTAGGCCGGCAGCTACAGCTCCTGTTAGACCCCCTAGCCTGGGAACCTCCATATGCCGTGGGTGCGGCCCTAGATAAGGCAAAAAGACAAAAAAAAAAAAAAAAAAAAAA